>CM070827.1:2751076-2758576 GCA_036326025.1 Chrosomus eos
TGCAACTATTTTTGCATTTTAATTATAAATATTGTATTTTTTGTTATCATTACGAAGACATAATATAAAATTGTAATTTAATTATAATAAATAATTGTCATTTATATAAAATAAAATATTTTTAATGTATTTATTTAAAATAAAGCGCTATATAAAAGTAACATATTATTTTTAATAATAATTTATCTCTAGATATTGTATGATACATTGTATGAACTGTGGAAGGTATAATTATTTTTTAAAAGTTTAAAAATAACCAAGAATTAAGATATGGAGAAAGTAAAATCCTTATCAATCAAATGAAATCATTTTAATTTTATTAAAAAATAATAATAATAATAATAATATGAAATAATAATCTTCCTCTATCACTAGTGTTTATTAGCAGTGATTCTTCATCCCGCTCTCCCGGAGATTTGGGAAAAGCGCAGTCTGATGGCATGACATCACGCCCCCCCGCTCGTCCCGGACCTGTGTGTGAATCACCGGGAATGTGTCGCATTGGCATTTTGTAAAACAGGAGAGGTAATCCCTATGTGAACAGATCCCGATGTCGCATGGCTGACCACATCGCTCGGGAGCAGGGAGGAGAGTTCGGGATCGAGCTTCGAGTTTAAGATCAGCCTTAAAGCGGCACTTCACACAAAAACTTTAAATCCTGTCATTATTTACTCCCGTCTCATGCTGTTATTTTAAGTATTAACACAATTTATGCACTATATTTCAATTTTTCTGATGCACACCGTTGCTAAGTGTGACGAAACGACCAAAATTTAGGTTATTCTTTTTTATTTTGGTTATATTTTTCCATGTTTTTTTCCTAACCAGCGTTGAAGCCTGAACAACAACATACAAAGTATGACAATGATAATCTTAGGTACTGATTATGAGCTTTATTTAGTGTTTACAGCATCTAATGTGAGTTTGAATATCATTTTGCGTGACCTATATATATATATATATATATATACACACTGAATACATATACTATTATATATACTGAATGCGCCATAATTCACCTCAATAAATTAAAGGAAACAAGAACGTTCAGACTGTGAACAAACAAGTGTGTTCTATGATGGAGATTGTTTCACTCACTCAGTATGTTAATGGTTAAATTTTATAATTTTTAAGAATTTGATTATGTATTTATCCAATTGTTTGCAAGTGCAGTGCAATGGTTAAATAGTGTAATAGACTCCGCTCACACGCTCTTCTGATTGGCTGTGAGTGCAGTGCGCTTGCAGAGAGACTCCGCCCACACGCTCTTCTGATTGGCTGTGAGTGCAGTGCGCTTGCAGAGAGACTCCGCCCACACGCTCTTCTGATTGGCT
The DNA here is from genome assembly GCA_036326025.1 of Chrosomus eos. Classification (NCBI taxonomy): domain Eukaryota; kingdom Metazoa; phylum Chordata; class Actinopteri; order Cypriniformes; family Leuciscidae; genus Chrosomus; species Chrosomus eos. The sequence continues at coordinate 2,752,411 of CM070827.1, forward strand.
GAGAGTGCAGTGTGCTTGCAGAGAGACTCCGCCCACATGCTCTTCTGATTGGCTGTGAGTGCAGTGCGCTTGCAGAGAGACTCCGCGCACACGCTCTTCTGATTGGCTGTGAGTGCAGTGAGCTTGCAGAGAGACTCCGCCCACACGCTCTTCTGATTGGCTGTGAGTGCAGTCCGCTTGCAGAGAGACTCCGCCCACACGCTCTTCTGATTGGCTGAGAGTGCAGTGTGCTTGCAGAGAGACTCCGCCCACATGCTCTTCTGATTGGCTGTGAGTGCAGTGCGCTTGCAGAGAGACTCCGCGCACACGCTCTTCTGATTGGCTGTGAGTGCAGTCCGCTTGCAGAGAGACTCTGCGCACACGCTCTTCTGATTGGCTGAGAGTGCAGTGTGCTTGCAGAGAGACTCCGCCCACATGCTTTTCTGATTGGCTGTGAGTGCAGTGCGCTTGCAGAGAGACTCCGCCCACACATTCTTCTGATTGGCTGTAAATGCAGTGTGCTTGAAGAGAGGACTCCGCCCCCACACGCTCTTCTGATTGGCTGTGAGTGCAGTGCGCTTGCAGAGAGACTCCGCCCCACCTCTTCTGATTGGCTGTGAGTGCAGTGCGCTTGCAGAGAGACTCCGCCCACACGCTCTTCTGATTGGCTGTGAGTGCAGTGCGCTTGCAAAAGAGACTCCGCCCACACGCTCTTCTGATTGGCTGTGAGTGCAGTGTGCTTGCAGAGAGACTCCGCCCACATGCTCTTCTGATTGGCTGTGAGTGCAGTGCGCTTGCAGAGAAGACTCCGCCACACGCTCTTCTGATTGGCTGTGAGTGCAGTGAGCTTGCAGAGAGACTCCGCCCACAGCTCTTCTGATTGGCTGTGAGTGCAGTCGCTTGCGAGAGACTCTGCGCCACACGCTCTTCTGATTGGCTGTAGAGTGCAGTGTGCTTGCAGAAAGACTCCGCCCACACACTTTTCTGATTGGCTGTGAGTGCAGTGCGCTTGCAGAGAGACTCCCCCACACTCTTCTGATTGGCTGTAAATGCAGTGTGCTTGAAGAGAGACTCCGCCCCCACACGCTCTTCTGATTGGCTGTGAGTGCAGTGCGCTTGCAGAGAGACTCCGCCCACACACTCTTTTGATTGGCTGTGAGTGCAGTGCGCTTGCAGAAAGACTCCGCCCACACGCTCTTCTGATTGGCTGTGAGTGCAGTGCGCTTGCAGAAAGACTCCGCCCACATGCTTTTCTGATTGGCTGTGAGTGCAGTGCGCTTGCAGAGAGACTCCGCCCACATGCTCTTCTGATTGGCTGTGAGTGCAGTGCGCTTGCAGAAAGACTCCGCCCACACGCTCTTCTGATTGGCTGAGAGTGCAGTGTGCTTGCAGAGAGACTCCGCCCACATGCTTTTCTGATTGGCTGTGAGTGCAGTGCGCTTGCCGAGAGACTCCGCCCACACATTCTTCTGATCGGCTGTTAATGCAGTGTGCTTGAAGAGAGACTCCGCCCCCACACGCTCTTCTGATTGGCTGTGAGTGCAGTGCGCTTGCAGAGAGACTCCGCCCACACACTCTTCTGATTGGCTGTGAGTGCAGTGCGCTTGCAGAGAGACTCCGCCCACACGCTCTTCTGATTGGCTGTGAGTGCAGTGTGCTTGCAGAAAGACTCCGCCCACACACTCTTCTGATTGGCTGTGAGTGCAGTGCGCTTGCAGAGAGACTCCCCCCACACGCTCTTCTGATTGGCTGTGAGTGCAGTGCGCTTGCAGAGAGACTCCGCCCACACGCTCTTCTGATTGGCTGTGAGTGCAGTGCGCTTGCAGAGAGACTCCGCCCACATGCTCTTCTGATTGGCTGTGAGTGCAGTGCGCTTGCAAAGAGACTCCGCCCACACGTTTTCTGATTGGCTGTGATTTTATTGCGCCTCATAGTCACATCACGTCTGGTGTGGACAGACAATTTGCTTGTCACATCTTATCCCATCATGTCTGGTTACAACATGGAGTAACTAAATGGAAAATTTGTTTGTTCTCAGTGCTCTTCCTTTACAATCGGCCTAAAATTAAATCAGCATAAATTTTTCCCCAAATAATAATCGTATGCTTTCAAAGCTAGCATGCCATTGCTAGCCTCTCTGAAATTGCCCACCCTACCATTAAATGAGTACTTTTTATTGGTCATAACTTCTGGAGAGAAATAGCGCAGACACTGGACAAGGAAGATACCAAATACATGATTTTCTGCGTTTGGCTCCATGCATTGCATTTGTGTGAAAAAACAGTTATTTTAAATTGTAAATATATTTCCCAGTAATACATAATACATAATCATTATCAATCGCTGTTTATGTAATAAAATCAAAATAATTCTCACGATTCGATACTTCACTGATTATTTGACGGATATTGGGTCCATCAGACTGGAGGAATTTTAGCGGTAATGTGACCAGAAATATTTAAGACCCGTCGAATCTGAATTTAAGACATTTTCGAATTTTTAAGATCTTTTATTAGGAAAACTTTAAGACTTTTTAAAGACCCGCCCGCGGCCACCCTAAAAAAACTGAACCTATTTTCAGTTCCAATGAGAAGCTGCAATAATGTAGCCTGGGAAAACCCAGACAGCTTCAGGCAAATTTAGATTTGCTCTGCACGCAAGTTCTCATTCAAGCCCATTTCGAATCCGTCGAAATCGAGGCACCAATCAGAAACGTTGGGTTAGCTTTACACGATGACGACAGCGCAGCGACGGTGAAGCATATTTTGTAGCCTACATTACAAAGATGGATTCCGCCGGGGAACATCACTCGTTCTAATAAGCTATCTCGTCTGTTTTAAGCGATTTGAACGTTTCCTTTTTGTTAAAGGGTACCTATTATGGAATTTTGAAAATTACCTTTCATGTAGTGTGTAACATAGATCTAAGTGAACAAAAACATCCTGCAAAGTTTTAAAAATGAAAGTTCAACGTATACAAAGTTATTGTCTCTCAAAAGTAAGAGTCGACTCTGAGTCGCTGATATGAATCGATAGACGAACGATGCTTTTTCTCTATATATATGACGTCACCTCGACAAGTTATTTGAATAAAATACGCCCACTCATTGCGCGCGCAGACACCAGGGTAAACTTGAAAACATCATGTCAACGAGACGCTGTTCTGAAGTGCGAATCAAAAGAGAACTTTTTTTTCACTGCCCAGAGACGAGCATGTGAAGACTCAGTGGCTAGAGTTTATATTTACAACTATACCACACAAGTATAGCCACCTTGAGCTGTGTTCGCGTTATTTTAATGACGATTGCTTTACAAACACAAATGCTTTCAAGTGTGGATTTGCGAGTCGCCTGATACTGAAGGAAGGTCAGTACCAAGTTTATTTGGATCAGCTTCCTCCTCCGAATCACAACCTGTAAGTATTATTAATAATTGTTGCTTTTATGGGTTTTGTTTGTAGCATGCTCAAGAAGTGTGTGTGTGTGTGTGTGTGTGTTGTGTGTGTGTGTGTGTGTGTGTGTGTGTGTGTGTGTGTGTGTTGTGTGTGTGTGTGTGTGTGTGTGTGTTTGCTTGTGTGTGTGTGTGTGTGTGTGTGTGTGTGTGTGTGTTTGTTTGCTTGTGTGTGTGTTGTGTGTGTGTGTGTGTGTGTGTGTGTGTGTGTGTGTGTGTGTGTGTGTGTGTGTGTGTGTGTGTGTGTGTGTGTGTTGTGTGGTGTGTGTGTGTGTGTGTGTGTGTGTGTGTGTGGTGTGTCAGTTACGCTCAGCACAGCTTCTAGTTCTCCAATCTCATTTTTTTTTTTTGTAAATATGTGAAATGTTTGTCGTTGTTATTGGAGTTGTCATAAAGAATAGAGCGTATTGTAGTACAGCAGTGCTTTATCAATATGTTTAAGCTTTGGGTTAACGCAAACAATAACTGACTGGGTCATCTGAACAATCACCGATTAGCGTCACGTAAAGGAGGGGTTTGGAAAAATGAGTCGTTGAACGAATCATTAGTGAGTCGGTGAGCAAATCAGGTAAAAATAAATGCATATTATAAGACAACAAAAGTGTTTTTTGTCATTGCATGCATGTAAAACTGTTGTTGGGACTCCCAGAACATTATTAGGAACATTTTAAATGCCATAATAGGTACCCTTTAAAACCCGAGCAAAGAACAACACTCAGAGATGTTTCTCCGTCGCTCTGCATACGTCATCTCCTTCATCGCTCTGATTGGTTTCAGGTCTATCCAATTGCGTCCAGAGGCATTTGAGGACGTCTGTTGTGACGCCCCTTTGGAAATGATTTGTCTATGAAGCTTTGCCAGACCATAACTCAGTTACTACTGAGAATGCTCTGGTTTTAACCAGGCTAGCAATAATGTCAAAAATAATGTGCTTTTTGAACATGCAAGCATGAAAACCCAAAAATCAAGACTTGTAACAGGGTATAGTATGCCCTCTTTAAACCTGCATCTGTTGAGACTTCACAGAGTCACACGAGTCCTTTACTGAAGAGACTCTCCCAGCCGCCACTTTTACTCAAGCTAAACATTGATATTATAGTGCTTAAATTATGACAAACTCTAAGTGTGAGATATGCTAACAGTACTTCATGGCAAGAGATTACTTCAAGACCATAAACCTGTGAAATGTCACATAAGTTTACAGCCAGTTTAAATGTAAATGCGTTTACACAGACCTTCGCTGGCTCTCGGTGTGTCATGGACATTTTGAGGAAGGAGCGCTGGATCTGCAGGGCATCGCTCACCATTTCTGCCTAAAGATCAAAACAACAAGCAAATCAATGTTATATATTAGAAATTATAAGATCAATTAGTTATGAAAACATGTTTCTACCTTGTTTACCTTTACCATATGTTTTAACTAAGTTTTAAATAAGTTAAGCATTTTTCAACTTTTTTTTAGAAGTTTTTCTTCAAGATTCAACTTTTTTATGCCAGTTTAATGTAATTTAAGTTCAAATGACTTCAATTTTAAGTACAATAAACTTTGATGTTTAAGGCAGCAACTTTTTCTTACAGTATATATAGTATATACTGAATACATATATACACTATTATATATACTAAAGCGACATGGATAATTCACCTTAATAAATTAAAGGAAACAAGAACGTTCAGACTGAACAAACAAGTGTGTTCTATGATGGAGATTGTTTCAGTCACTCAGTATGTTAATGGTTAAATGGTGTAATATTATTTGTCAGATAGACTCCGCCCACAAGCTCTTTTTATTGGTTGTCAGTGCAGTGCACTTGCAGAGAGACTCCGCCCACACACTCTTCTGATTGGTTGTCAGTGCAGTGCACTTGCAGAGAGACTCTGCCCACACACTCTTCTGATTGGTTGTCAGTGCAGTGCACTTGCAGAGAGAGACTCCGCCCCACACACCTTCTGATTGGTTGTCAGTGCAATGCACTTGCAGAGAGACTCCGCCCACACACTCTTCTGATTGGTTGTCAGTGCAGTGCACTTGCAGAGAGACTCCGCCCACACACTCTTCTGATTGGTTGTCAGTGCAGTGCACTTGCAGAGAGACTCCGCCCACACACTCTTCTGATTGGCAGACATTTTTTTACACCAGTTTAATGTAATTTAATGACTTAAAGGGGTCATATAATGGTACATGCACTTTTACAAGTTGATTGTACTGAAATGTGTGTTGGCAGTGCCTGTACACAACCATCATATAATGATAAAACATCCAGGTTTTTAAAAAAAATCTTCTTATATGTTTTCCCCTGCCTCAAATTGAGCCGTTCGACCGTGTGACGTCACTATATCGGACGCCCCTCCCACGATTGTTGATTGACAGCAGCGTTTGGTAACGCTTCCTTTTACAGTACAGTACTTACAGTGTACCTACAGTATACTTACCTAGAAAGTACTGGCTAATATAAGGTAAGTACATGGAACAGGGGTAGGTTTAGGGGTAGGTTCAGGGTTAGTACAGTTATTACCCAGTAATTGTAGTTACTAAAATAAGTACATAGTATTTACATAGGTAACTGGACTGTAAAAGGAAGCGTTACCCAGCGTTTCAACACAGACCCGCCCTCGCTCGTGAGCGAGCTGTCAATCATAGACCGCGTGGACCGGTGTTGTGCTGAAATGTACGCTGAGCACTGTCACTGAGCAGAATGGAGTCTAAGCGATTGTGGTGTTCTGTTCTTGGGTGTAAT
>CM070827.1:2763576-2818576 GCA_036326025.1 Chrosomus eos
TCCAGTCAACAAAACACGCATACATCATCATATTAGAAAGATTTCTGAAGGATCATGTGACACTAATGATGCTGAACATTCAGCTTTGCATCACAGGAATAAATTACACTTTAATATATTCGCATAGAAAATGGCTACTTTACATTGTAATAATATTGCACAATATTTTTACTGTATTAAACTTTTGAACGGTAGAGTAGATTTTGGAAACTTTTGAGATTTTTGACAAGATCAACCCATAATCTTCTTTAAGAAAATTCGATGGTTTTTATTATTGTCTGATCCAATTTTTAGTTGTTCTGTATAATTTTGTATTATATAGTTTACGTCTTACGTCTGCTATTTGACACAAAAAAAGCTAATAAAATAACTCATGCCTATTATTTATTATCAATATTATTGTCTCCATTCAAACCCAAAAGCTTTTCTACCTTCACTTTTTCCATTCTTCAAACGCCTACTTTCATAACAACACATTTTCCATTTGTTATGAGGCAAATGGTTTAACGAGGCTTCAGGGAAACACAAAAACGCAACGCCTATTGTCAAATATAGCAGATTTATGTGAACCTGCGACGCAAGTTTCCATCCACTTGTCAAAGGAATTATCTGAAGTTCGGTAAAAAAAGCTCATGTGAATAAAGCTGGTGAAAGTGTGAAAGTGACAATCACAGCTGTCAATCATGATGTCACAGCACCGTTTTTATAGCATCTAAAAACTAACTAAAAACTAACTTATTTTAAAAACAAACACTTGAAATTACATCAACGTGATAGAAACTACAGTAAATGACAGAAACTATCTTTAGAAAAAAGATGTGAAGTGTAATTTAATTATTTAGTTGGTCTCGCGTCCCGTTGAATAACATGGGGAGGCGGGGCTTATGACCTATACTAGGACCGGTCACCGGGGGGCGATCGAGGGGTTTTGGCTTCACTTTTGAGGGCTTCATTTCATTGAGAAAATGAATGGAAACACCTTAAAATGTCTCAAATCAATTTGATATATTCAGTATTTAATCGCAAACCAGCATGTGACATCATTACACACAGGTTTATATTCGCTTTAAAGCCATTTGATGGAAACACACTTTCACCAGCTTTATTCGCATGAGGTTTTTTACCGAACTTCAGATAATTCCATTGACTACTGGATGGAAACTTAACTAGTGTCTATAGACCTCATGTTGCCAAGCCCTTTTTCAGTGCTGAGCTCGTTGTCTTTTGACGTCCGGTCTGTATTTTCTCAGCGATCTTGCGTAGTTATGAATAAACGGCTCGTTTAAAAAATTTCCAAGGTCCATTTAATTAAAGGATAATTCCGGTATTTAGCACTTTGAGTCTATTTTCTAGTGTGTTTTGGATGAGCTAGAGTGGTGGACACAGAAATGTTGACGATGGGTCCTGTCTCGACTTTTTGCCTCTTTTAGAATCGCCTCTGAGCGCTCAGAGTGGCTGTCTATGGGCATGCACAAACATGTGCTTAAAACAACCCAACGTTCGTTTTCAAACTGTGACACTCACCGAGTGGTTAGTGGTGTTCTGTTGATGATTAAAAACAAGTAGCGTAGCGAAATAACAGTTTTCTGTCGTGTTTTAATTGCACGAGTCCTACCAACAGAAATCATGAAGTTCAAAGACAATAATTTAAAGATGGCGGCGCTCTCGTTTCTCTGGTGCATAAGGTCTATATGATCTGCAGTGACACAGATATTCCCCCCCGACCGCTAACACTTACATGCTTTGCCACGTCTCCACCGATAGCTGTGCTGGTCTTCACATATTCAGACACTGAACCGCTCAGCAAAAGGTCGAACGCCTCCATGCTCTGGGATTCGCCTTAGAGAACAACAAAACAGAAATCAATATGACAGAATAAACATTACTGGGGATGCTTTTAAATCTCATTCATTGTTGGAGAAATATGTACGCTTTTGGTACCAATATGTACTTTGAGGGACTAATATGTACATTTTTGGTACTAATATGATAACTTTGATCACATGAATAAATTACACTTTACTATATATTCATATAGAAGTTGGTTATTTTACATTGTAATAATATTTCACAATTTTTCAGTTTTTACTGTATTAAAGCTACACTGTGTAACTTTTTTAGTTTATTCTTAGCTAAAAACACTTAGTTCTTTCAAAAATATATGTGCTCATTAATGTATATTTACTTCGTTCAAGTAATAAAGTATTCTCGTGAGTGTATAATATGCCATTGAAAATACATACGGTTAAGGGGTTCTAATGTCGGTCGCCATGTCGCCCCTCCATCTTGAAAGTACATTAGCCAAAGAGGGACATACCTGTTAATTCAAGCTTCACATTTCGCGTTTTAACACGTGTGGGTTAGCACTCGAACTGCCTAACACTCGAACTGGAAGCCATGTTAATCTTGGACTACATTGGCCACCGTAGGAGTTAAAACGAAATCGGAATTGAGAGGAACAGAAACTAATATTCACTGGATGGTCATATACCTTTTCACCGCTAGATGGGGTAAAAATCACACAGTGTAGCTTTAAACTTTTGAAAGGTAGAGTATATTTTGGGAACTTTTTAGATTTTTGACAAGGCGATGAAATATAGAGATCAACCGATATTCTTATTTAAGAAAAGTAGATGGTTTTTATGTTTATTATCTGATATGCAGAACGAATTTTTAGTTGTCCTGTATAGTTTTGTATTATTTAATTTTCTATTTATTTTTCTATTTTTATTTCTGCTATTTGACAAAATAATTACTAATAAAATATCTACTGCTGATAATAATATTTTTTATTATTATTTATTATTATGCCACTATTTAAAACAGATATAACAGATATTACATTCACACACACACTCACAGAAACACACTCACTCACTCAGACCCAAAAATAAAAATAAATAAATATTAGTTAACCTAAATATAGTCCATCACGAAAACAACTATTCTGAAAACACTGAAGAAAAAAAACAACCCAAATCTGGAGGAGGCAAAAGCTAATACTGTATCATATTCAATGATATGATATATTTCAGACTATGTGCAGATTGCCAAAGCTAATGACTCTGCTCCTATGAGAATATTTTTCCCATGAAGGAAAACCCCTAAAGTCAGAGTTCTTCTCTTTAAGATAATCAGTAGAGTCACAGACGATGCCCTGAGGACTCATCGAAACAGACCAGACAAGCTTACAACTATTAATATATATTCAGAACTGCCATCAAGATCTTTCAAGCAAAGCCCTGCCGTACTTGCGGTACCTCCGTTGATCATGTGACTGCTGATGATGTCACCATTGGCCACGCCCCCCAGCCCGAACTGTAGTTTACCAGAGCCACGTATTTACCAGACATGCTTACAACTATTAATATCTTAAAATAATTCAGCACTGCTGTACTTGCGGTACCTCCGTTGATCATGTGACTGCTGATGATGTCACCGTTGGCCACGCCCCCCAGCCCGAACTGTAGTTTACCAGAGCCACGTATTTACCAGACATGCTTACAACTATTAATATCATAAAATAATTTAGCACTGCTGTACTTGAGGTACCTCCGTTGATCATGTGACTGCTGATGATGTCACCGTTGGCCACGCCCCCTGGCCCGAACTGTAGTTTACCAGCCACCGCCTCCAGACGAACCACTGCCTTCTCCAGACGCTCGACCAGCGCTTCCATAACACCGTTCCTGCAAAACACAGTAAATATGACGGTAAAAGAGTAGCAAAACTCGAGAGCATGTAGATGTGAATTTGAGAATTCGCACAATAAATTTTCGTACACTTCTACGCTAAAATTTACACTCACAGCTAAAAACTGTAAAATTAAAATCTGAAGTTGAATGTTGAGATTTGCACTCGCAGATAATAGTCACAAACCTGTATTCTGAATTTCTGAAATTTCATATTCTGAAATGTGGAAAATGCCACAAACTTGTAGTTTATAGTTGCACTTATTCTTACATTCACGTTCGCAGTACAACCTCAATTAATCACTTGCAACTTCCCAAAATCTGTCACTGCAATTTCTGATATCGCACCTTGGTTTTTCCTACTCTCTCTTTTCACGATATATTAGATGCAAAACTAACTTGTGATAAATGAAGGTGAGTTGACTTGACATTTATGTCTCACGTATCAATTCTTAGAGATCTCACACATTAACTAGACTTTTCTAAACTCCTCTTCCTTCAATTAAAACTAAAATTAAAGTCTGCACGTTTCTTGAACAGCACTTATTGTAGGATGGCTCACGCTCTTAACTCTTCTGGTATTTATGCATCAGTATTTCATGTAATGCCTGGGTTATATACAGTATGCATCTATGCATTTTTGTTATTTATTTTTTATCATTATTATTATTGTTTTGTCTTAGTGTTATAATTGTGGATGAGCTCACCAAGAAAAAATTCCAGACAACCTGTTTGTAATGGCAATAAATAAATAAATAAATAAGCAGCGTTACGGCCTGTGAAAGCGCTTTGATTTGTTGGGACTTCGTGACCTGAGTACCAGTCAGTTCAATAAAACACTCCCTGCTCCCTGTAACGGTCAAACGACAACACGTATCCCACAGAAACATCACAACAATAATTATGAGGGAAGATTTATGAACTTTCTTGGAGGTCTCGTGCAAAAATGTTGCAAGAATGAGAATGTGAGTTGGCAATGTGAATAACATTTCTGTATTACTTAAAGTCGCCATGAAATCAATATTGCAGTATTTATCCATGATGCACATCATTATTTTTATAAATTCATAATCTTGAATCAACTTCCTCTTCTCTGATGATGAGGGCGGAGCAACCTGTCACTCACATGAGATCAGCCAATAGCAAACCACAACCATCCAATCAAATCCCTACAGATAAATCAAGCCCCGCCCCTTACATTTGATCTTGTTCCGGAAGCGTTTCACTCGGATATGCGTCACAAGAGGAGAAAAGACTAGTGCAACTTCTATTTCATGCAGACTTTTAAGTAAGATAATTCATTCAAATATTACCCTTCAAATTGCGCAAATTGAAATTGCGAATTGAAAATATGCCCAATGGAAACACGTCAATTTCGTAAAAACTCCCATTTATCGCAAAAAGGTTTTTACGCTCGCACGAGGAGGTTTTTCAGGCAATTCTGAACTTTTGAAAAAACGGTAACTTTTGCGATTTTTCTAAATGTCGACAAAAAACTAATCCGAAATGACGGCGTTTCCGTTAACCGATGTTATGCGACTAAAACTTAATTTTTTCCTTTCGCGATAATCATTCCAAAAATCATGCCGATGGATGTTGGTAGGTTTATGTGTATCCCAGCCACTTTACTGGCCATTATTAATAATCAAAGGAGACGCGTGTGTGTGTGTGTGTGTGTGTGTGTGTGTGTGTGTGTGTGTGTGTGTGTGTGTGTGTGTGTGTGTGTGTGTGTGTGTGTGTGTGTGTGTGTGTGTGTGTGTGTGTGTGTGTGTGTGTGTGTGTGTGTTGTGTGTGTGTGTGTGTGTGTTGTGTGTGTGTGTGTGTTATCCAGCATTAAGGAAAGACTCTTATATTTGAGAGCGGCTCATATGAGGAGTTTCTGGTGTTTCTCCTCATTTCTGCTCTTGATTACGGCGTTTCTTTGAGGTTTAGAATCCAGTATTCCTGTAATTCTTTTGTATTTTATGAGTTTAATAAATAACTCAATTTCGTATTCTGTCCAAAACACACCGCGTCATCGGCGTCAGGTGACCAATGCGCAAAAACTGTTTCCATTATAGTTGTGCGAAATATTTATTTTTCAAATTGCCTGAAGAACCTCTTCATGCGAGCGCAAAAACTTTTTTGCGATAAATGGGAGTTTTTGCGAAATTGACGTGTTTCCATTGAGCGTATATTAAATTTTCAATTTAAATTTGTGCAATTTGAAGGGTAATGGCTTGTGTTTGCACATTTACAGTCACCTGACGTAGATGATACGGTGTGTTTGGACAGTAATACGAGACAGATTCTTTATTAACCTCATAAAAGACAAAAGATTTACAGGAATACTGGATTCGAAACCTCAAAGAAACGCCACGATCGAGACCTCGAAGCAGAAATGAGGGAGAAACAGCCGATCCACATAAGCGTCTTTCCTTACCATTAAAGGGATAGTTCACCCAAAAATGAAAATTAAGTCAGTAATTACTCTCCCTTATGCTGTACCAACCTTGTAAGACCTTCGTTCATCTTTGGAACACAAATGAAGATATTTTTGATTAAATCTGAGAGCTGGATCACTCCTCCATAGACTTCCTAAGGGTAAGAAAGTCATTGAAAAAAATGTTTAAATATTTAAAAAAATAAAGAAAGACATGGAAGAGAAGAGATGGTTGAATAAAGTCGTTATTTTAGGGGTTTTTTTGCGCGCAAAAAATATTCTCGTCGCTTGATAAACTTAAGATTGAGTCACTGTAGTCACTTGGACTATTTTAACGATGTCTTTAATAACGTTTCTGGGCCGGCAAGTTTCAATCCCTTAGAAGCCTATGGAGGAGTGACCCAGCTCTCAGATTTAATCACAAATATATTCATTTGTGTTCTGAAGATGAACGAAAGTCTTACGGGGTTGGAACAACATGAGGGAGAGTAATTACTGACTTAATTTTCATTTTTGGGTGAACTATCCCTTTAATGCTGGATAACACACACATGTACGTCTCCTTTGATTAATAATAATGGGCAGTGCGCTGGCTGGGATACATAAACCTACCCACATCCGTTGCCGTAATTTTTGGATTGAGTTATCGCGAGAGGAAAAAAAATATTTTTTAGTCGCATAACATCGGTTAAAGGAAACGCCGTCATTTCGCAATAGTTTTTTGTCTATATAAAAAATAAATAAAAATCGCACAGAAAAAAAGTTTTGCACAAATCTGTAATGGAAACTATTGTTATCAAAAGGGGGTTTCGCTCCGGGTAGTTATATAGGAACTATCCTATAGTATTAGTATTACATTAGTAGCCTATTAATATAAAATAAGAGCTTAAGATACTATTTCAGGAAATCTAGCACACACACACACACACACACACACAACACACACACACACACACACTGTATGAAGGCGTGGCGGGTTCACTGGCAGCTCTCCACATGACCACACCTCAATCCTCTTCTGCTAACAAGAACACGCAAATGAGCCGTTCACCAAAGTATTACATCACATAACATCATCACCATATTAAAACCTTTCCAAAAGATCTCATAATATAGTACAAAACATAAAATAATGCTGATATCTTGAGGCGTGTCATTAAATGCCCTCATCTTAGCAAATACTGACTCTGTTCTGTCTTTGACATTTTTAGTTAGTCATTCTGGAACATGTTGATAAGGACTATTCTGATCTAAAGTACATAAAATGTTAACGTATATATTTTTAACATATATTTTAATGAACCTACAAATTCGAATTAAACCATCAAAATATGAGGAAATTATTTTAGATTTTTTAAATATTAAAAGAAAATGTGTGAAGAACAAAACACCTAACAAATTTTATCAGACAAAATGATTTGGCACAATTTGCTTTGAAAATATTTTTTTTATTTATAGTTTTTTATTTATAGTTTTATTGCATTATCACATTTAATACTTGAAATCGGCTCCAAGAACAACAATGCAATACTGATGGTTTCCATCACTAAATAAAAAATAAAAAGGTAATTGCAAAAAAATGCTCAAAATCCCAAGTTTATGTCTTGCAATTTCTGAGGGGAAAAAGTCTATTATTATACTCCTATGCTCAATACTATTCTTTCTGATTTATTGAAGAAGGCATATAAATGCATTTTAAAAAAGCGAATGAGAATCTATAACGTGGAATATGTTGCATGCTTTTATGTGCAAGTATTTGAACAGTAAAAAATAAAACAGTGAAGGTAAATCAAGCACAAAAGATCAGATTCCTGCAAACAACCCGAGCAAAATAAAATAAGATATGCACTGAAGATCTAACAGCGGATTCATTCACCTGAACATTACAGCAACACAAGAGCCGTATTTTCTGCATTTAACATGTAGCTCCTAAAAGAGCAACTCTCTCTCTCTCTCTCTCTCTCTCTCTCTCTCTCTCTCTCTCTCTCTCTCTCTCTCTCTCTCTCTCTCTCTCTCACTCTGACTCTCTCTCTCTCTCTCTCACTCTCTCTCACTCTCTGACTCTGACTCGCTCTCTCTCTCTCTCTCTCTCTCTCTCTCTCTCTCTCACTCTCTCTCACTCTGACTCTCTCTCTCTCTCTCTCCCCCCCCCCTCTCCCCCCCCCCTCTCTCTCTCTCTCTCTCCCCCCCTCTCTCTCTCTCTCTCTCTCTCTCTCTCTCTCTCTCTCTCTCTCCTCTCCTCTCTCTCTCTCACTCTGACTCTCTCTCTCTCTCTCTCACTCTCTGACTCTGACTCGCTCTCTCTCCACTCCCCCCCCCCTCTCCCCCCCCCCCTCTCTCTCTCTCTCTCTCCCCCCCCCCCCCTCTCTCTCTCTCTCTCTCTCTCCCCCCCCCTCTCTCTCTCTCTCTCTCTTTCTCTCTCTCTCTCTCTCTCTCTCTCTCTCTCTCTCTGACACTCGTCAGCAGTAATTAATAGTGACCCGGTGTGGAAATGCTCACGTCATCTTGTTATCTCTCTAGAGAATTCTCTCGGTCCTGCCAAATGCCTGACCCGGGCCTCAGAGAAGCAGAATAAACCCGAGCGTGTGACGCCGACAGAAACACAGCATCAAACCTCCAGCTGAAGCAGACAGCATATAATCCCAGCTGAGCTCGCCACAATCATTCTGATCAAAATACAATAAATACAATATAAAACTGCAGTTTTTAAACCGGTAAATCCAGCAGCCTTTTCTGCTGAACTAGCAAAGTCTCACATTTACTGACAAACCATCATAATAACAAAGATGGAAAAGAGAAAGACACTAAAATAAAGCAAAAAACATTCATTTAACAACATAAGATGTAACATAAAACCCTAATGTATGTAATTAATAACAAAAAAACTAAGAAGAAACATATAGTAGTGGCCAAAAGTGATGTCTGGAGGGGATATTTGTTTTAATATGGATATTTATATTAAATATTTTAAATATGAGGGAAGAACAAAACACTAAACTTGGTTAAGGTATTTTTATCCGACTAAATTATTTGCGGAAAAAGGCAAACTACTGCTACAGGTTTTATTTTATTTTATTATGCAAATAAATAATTTAAAGAAAAACAAAAAGCTCTGGTTCTCTCTTGTTTTTCATAATTTCTTTGTATGACAGCCTGGACAAAAATTATGTCAGCACAATTTGGCATGTTTCACTGCGTTATCATCACAGATAAAACAAGCACAATTATGTAATATGCTTTCAAAATGTATGTAAAAATCAAAATTTAAAATGTAAAAGATGTCAATTTTCCTATTACTTTTTGGCCAATACTGTAATTATCTGAATTACCATTAAATTCTGGGTTTTTGGCTTTAAATGATGGCTTTTCACAGTAAATTATAAGATGAATAGTTAATTACATAAAAAAAGTATCTTACTGTAAAATGACATAAAAAGCAAGGTTAGATCTATAAAAAGCTCCTTATGTAATAAAGGAACTTGCTGTTAACCAATTAAAAGGGTTTCTACTGAAGCATTTTTACACTTAAAATCACAATAACAAAATTTCCACATTGCTCAAAACGTCTCTGGTTACTTACGTAACCTATGTTCTCTGAATAGGGAACGAGACGCTGCGGAAAGCGCAGTGGGATATTCTCTGAATGTGCCGATTGTCTGAAGCCTTATAGAATCACGCCAATTCATTGGCTGATGGCGTCCGCGCAATATGGCTCCGCCCCGACGCTCTTACGTCGCATCATACGTATTCGCGCGCGCGCCATCTGCTCCTCAGATTTCTCTGCCGAAAAGAAACTGTCAGCAGCGCGAGGAGCTTGGCCGCTAACGCAGCGTCTCGTTCCCTATTCAGAGAACATAGGTTACGTAAGTAACCAGAGACGTTCTCTTTCATAGGTTCTCTCAACGCTGCGGAAAGCGCAGTGGGAACGGACTACCAAACTCGCCAAGCTAGAGCGCTTTTATGACTGGTAGATAAAAGAGACAACGACCGAAACGAGTTCAAACAGAAAGAACCTGGGAACCCGGGGTCATGTCAAGATCCAAGCTATAGAACCTTACAAAAGTATGCGGAGAGGACCAGCCTGCCGCAACACAAATATCCTCCAAAAGTGCTCCTCTGAAAAGAGCTTGAGAAGATGCTACACTTCTGGTGGAATGTGCTCTAATGTTAAGAGGTGAAGGCAAGCCACGCACCCCATAAGCCAACGAGATAGCCTCTGTGACCCAGTGAGAAATCCTCTGCTTCGATGCAGCAAGCCCACGGCGGCTAGCACCGAAACAAACCAGAAGCTGGTTAGATTTCCTCCAACCGCCTGAGCGGTCTACATATATCTTAAGAGAACGAACTGGGCAGAGCAAGTTAAGCTCCCTATCTTCCTCAGATGAAAATGGAGGAGGGTGGAAAGCATTAAGGTTAACTACCTGAGAGCGGAAACTTGAGGAAAGAACCTTGGGGACATACCCTGGTCTCGGCCTCAAGGAAACTTTGACCAGGCCAGGGGCAAAGTCCAAGCAGGACTCGCTAACAGAAAGAGCTTGTAAGTCTCCCACCCGCTTTAACGAGGACAAAGCTAACAAAAGAGAAACCTTAAGAGTCAGAATCCTATCCGGAGCTGACTCCAAGGGCTCAAAGGGGGCTTTCGTCAAACCCTCTAGGACAACAGAAAGATCCCATGAGGGGACTCTAGGGGAGCGAGCCGGTTTCAGGCGCTTCACCCCACGCATAAAGGCAGAAACTAACCTTAACTTGCCTAGGGGAATCTCATCCGATTCCCTATGCGCTGCAATAGCCGCGACATAAACCCTGAGAGTGGTAGCGGCTGCTCCAGCCGCAAACTTCTCCTGCAGGAATTCCAGTACTGAACCAGCAGGGCAGTTAACTGGGCTCTTATCATGTGCTAAACACCAAGTCTCAAAAACCTTCCATTTGGAAGAATATAATCTCCTTGTAGAAGGAGCTCTAGCACTCGCAATAGTCTCCTGAACGTCAGTTGGGAGACCGGAGCTTAATGCTAACGGCCTCTGATCGGCCAAACATACAGCTTCCACATGTCTGGGCGAGGATGCCATATCCTGCCCTGTAGCTGGGACAGCAGATCTTCCCTGACCGGGATCCTCCAGGGGGGAGACTCCAGTAGAGGAACTAGCTCCGAAAACCATGGCTGAGATGGCCAGAACGGAGCTACCAGGAGGAGGCGGACTCCGCTCTCTCTCACTCTGGCCAAGACCGCCGGGATCAGTTTGATGGGCGGGAAGGCATAGAGTTTCTGCGTTGGCCAAGGGTAAGCGAACGCATCTATCCCCAATGGGGCCGGGGGACTCAGGGAGAACCAAAGAGGGCATTGGGATGACTCTTGAGATGCAAAGAGGTCCACCTCCGCCTCTCCAAAAACCTTCCAGATTAGAGCCATCGTCTGGCGGTTCAACATCCATTCTCCCGATCGGAGTTTCTGTCTCGACAGAAAATCTGCTGCGAGGTTCAGAACCCCTGGGACATGAACCGCTCTTAGAGATAGGAATCTGCTCTGAGACCACAGGAGAAGGTGACGCGCATGCCTGTCTAGGGTGCGCGACCGAGAACCTCCCTGCCGGTTCACATGAGACACCACTGCCATATTGTCCGTTCTGACAATGACATGGTGACCCTCCAGAAGAGGGAGGAAATGAAGCAGAGCCAGAAAAACGGCCCTTAACTCCAGGCAGTTTATGTGCCAGGAGAGAGCCTCTCCGGTCCAGACCCCACACGCTGGTCTGCCCTCGAAAACCGCTCCCCAGCCGGTGAGAGAGGCATCCGTCGTAATCATCTGGCGACGAGATACCGCACCCATGCTGACCCCTTTCCGAAGAAAAAGAGGGTCCCGCCAAACTGACAGGGCTCGAAAGCAACTGCGCGATACCTTCAGTAGGCGAAGGGTTGACCCGGAGGGTCGAACCCCTGAGAGTTTCACCCACCACATGAAGGGTCTCATGTGGAGTAGGCCCAGCGGTAGCACGGAGGAGGCCGCAGCCATAAGGCCCAGCATCCTGCGGCAGGTGCCCACAGACACATGATGGCCTAGTGAAAAACGAGCCAAGCATGTCGTCAAGCTGGAAATCCGTGCAGGGGCCAAACGGGCCTGCATGAGAACGGAATCCATGTTCACCCCCAAGAAAACGGTGCTTTGAGCCGGAGCAAGAACACTCTTCTCCGAGTTCAACCTCAAACCGAGAGACTGGATATTACTCAGAACGACGTCTCTGTGGTGGGCCACTAGCTCCCTGGATTGGGCTAAAATGAGCCAATCGTCCAGGTAATTTAGAACACGGATGCCCTGGAGCCGCAATGGGGCCAGAGCTGCATCCATGCACTTTGTGAATGTCCTTGGAGCTAGAGATAGGCCGAAGGGAAGGACCCTGTACTGGAACGCCCTTTCTCCAACGGCGAACCTGAGGAATTGCCTGTGTCGCTGTACAACCTGGATGTGAAAATAAGCATCCTTTAGGTCTATCGTCACGAACCAATCCCCTGGCCGAATCTGAGATATGATAGCTTTCAGCGTCAACATCTTGAATTTCCCTTTGTAAAGGGCGAAGTTCAGCCGGCGGAGGTCCAGTATGGGACGCAAACCGCCGCCCTTCTTCGGGACCAGGAAGTAACGGCTGTAAAAGCCCCGCTCGGTTTCCCCTGGAGTAATCTCCTCTATTGCTCCTTTGAGAAGGAGGGAAGAGATTTCCTGCTGCAGTACAGAAGCCTGAGCGGCGCTGTCTACTACAGTAGGAAACACCCCGTTGAAACAGGGGGGATTGCGGCAAAA
Source organism: Chrosomus eos (assembly GCA_036326025.1). Lineage (NCBI taxonomy): Eukaryota > Metazoa > Chordata > Actinopteri > Cypriniformes > Leuciscidae > Chrosomus > Chrosomus eos. Next base: position 2,776,484 of record CM070827.1, read on the forward strand.
CTGAAGAGTGTAGCCGAACCGAATTGTGCGAAGAACCCAGGACGATACCCCTGGTAAGCGTTCCCACTCTGGAAGGAAATGTGATAGAGGAGGAGGGATGTTGTAATGCAGACGACATACCTGAGTAAGGGTGCCGTGTTGACGCTCCTGGGGTAAAGAGGTTGACTGTGCAGGAGGGCCATCGGCGTCCTGGCACGTGATGGGAGGCATCGTCATGGTGACCAGGTCCGCCTGCTTCGGAGGAAAACGGAAAGTGCCTCCGAGGATGCGGCCGGTAGTTATAGAGAGCGTGGGGGGTGAGGGGAGAAAGCCGAAAGCGTCTCCTTCCTCCCGCACCAGACTGAGTAGAGAAGGTGAAATATGGCCTGCACTTCGAGACACTCTGAGTGGCGAAGGTGACAGGGCAAGGAAAGGAGAGCTGGGAGGTGGGCAGAAACGCTTGCGCGGTCTGACCCAACCCTGAGGAACCAGAGGAGCTCTCCTTTTTCTGACCGGAGGGTCAGGAACGGCTCTGCGCCGCCGGAGCAGTCGGTTTGTCGGACCGCTTCAACTGGAGGCGCTTGTGAGGCCGTTGACGGGGAAACGGGCGACCGCGGGCTCCCCAAACCGTGGCAGGTGGGGGATGCCCTGGTTCGCTTCTTCTGGAAGAGAACTCCGGTCTATGAGAGGGACGTTCTCTGGGTCGCACCGGGGGGGGAGCAGAAGGTTCCCTAGCCCTCCTGGGCATGAACTGTCTGAACGCGGCCGATTGGGATTTGGAGGAGCGGAATTTCTCAACCACTGTGTTGACCGCCTCACCAAACAACCCTGTTTGAGAAATGGGGGCGTCCAAGAGGAAAACCTTCTCTTTATCACGGATCTCCGTGAGATTAAGCCACAAGTGGCGCTCCACCGCAACAGAACCAGCCATAGAGCGACCTATAGCACGTGCGGTATGCTTGGTGGCTCTTAAGGCTAAATCCGTAGCCTTACGAAGCTCCTTGACCGCTTCAGGGGTCACACCGTCACCCTCGTCCATTTCCTTCAGGACGTCCGCCTGGTAGGCCTGAAGAATGGCCATAGTGTGCAGGGTCATGCCTGCCTGCCCAGCCGCCATGTAGGATTTCCCAATCAGAGAGGAAGTAGTCCTACATGCTTTAGAAGGGAGAAGGGGGCGCGACTTCCAGGACGGCGCAGACGACGGAGCAAGATGGTCGGCTAAAGTTTCCTCAATCGCCGGAATGGCGGAATAGCCCTGTTCCACAGAACCTACCAGGTTGGTGAAATCAGCAGCAGCCGCATTAGTGAGGCGCGAAGAGAAAGGCTGCTTCCAGGATCTGGAGATCTCATGATGCAGATCACTGAAAAATGGCAGCTTCCTCCGTTGAGGCCTAGAATTAGGGCCACTGAGAAGCCTTTCGTCGAGTTTCGACGACTGAGACTCACGTGGCTCGTCGGGCCAATCAATAGTGAGCTTCTCCGTAGCGCGCGAAAGCACGTCAACGAGCTCCGCGTAGGCCGCAGTAGGCCGCGCTTCCTGGCCGCTCGGCGGAATAACCTCGTCGGCGAGAGTAGGCCCGAAATCCTCGGAGTCGGAAGCCTCGGTAAAAAGTATATCCTCCAGCCCGAAAGAAACCGCGTCGCGTGCTCCCGGGCTGGGGCGCAAATAATCGTGTGAAAATTCGACTGGCATGTCTCGCGCGTGCCGAGGGGAGGGAGGGAGAGAAAGAGCGGGGCTCGTCTGCTCGAACTCCGCATCCTCAAGCTCTACATCCGAACCCCAGGTCGCGGATCCTCGAGAGGCCTCGGGAGCGCGACAGGGGAGACGAATGATTCCCTCTCAAAGACCGCGAGCCGCAATTTGAGGGTTTTGAGCAACAAATTTTCACAGAATTTGCATTTAGACGATCCTATAACTGCCTCACGCGCATGTGAAAAACCCAAACATTTAACGCACTTACTGTGTGGGTCGTCGTTAGCGATGTAACGAGCACATGGCGGAGTACAGCGTCTGTAATCCATGGCAGCTTCACCGTAAGGAGAAACAGAGTTCCGCTTGAACAGTCGCAGAAGCGCCGAGAATAATCCAAATGTAATTGTAGCTCAGAAAAATCACGAGCGAAGGGCAAACGTGACCGCTTCGTTCTGAAGGCAGAGAAATCTGAGGAGCAGATGGCGCGCGCGCGAATACGTATGATGCGACGTAAGAGCGTCGGGGCGGAGCCATATTGCGCGGGACGCCATCAGCCAATGAATTGGCGTGATTCTATAAGGCTTCAGACAATCGGCACATTCAGAGAATATCCCACTGCGCTTTCCGCAGCGTTGAGAGAACCTATGAAAGAGAACATCTGGTGCAAGTTGTCAAACTAAATTCTTTTGCTGTGTGTGTGTTAGTCTGTCTGCCATTGAAAGTATAACAATCTGCACAACATGATCTGTGCTGAAGTAATATTTCAGGAGTGATGCAGTTATCTATTTCTGAAGGACTCTAAATGCGGAGCAATGCTTCACCCGGATACAGAAGGAGCACATGTGCTACAAAACAAACACCATTCATTTTTACAATTTAACTCAATTAATGCAGCATCTGTTTTTTTTCCGTCAACCTTTGGCTAGTATTACAATATATGATCATGCTCTTATACATGCGAGTGATTTTTACAATTTTTTAGTCAAGTATCCTCACAAGCACAGTCTTAAATGAGTTAAATTAAGTCTAAAATGAGTTAAATTAAGTCTAAATGAAAGTAAAGAGAGAAAATAGGATGTGTGTCAGATCCGACAGGTCTTAAAGCTACACTGTGTAACTTTTTTAGTTTATTCATAGCTAAAAACACTTAGTTCTTTCAAAAATATATGTGCTCATTAATGTATATTTATACTTCGTTCAAGTAATAAAGTATTCTCGTGAGTGTATAATATGCCATTGAAAATACATACGGGTAAGGGTTCTAATGTGGGTCGCCATGTCGCCCCTCCATCTTGAAAGTACATTAGCCAAAGAGGGACATACAGCTTCGCCTTTCGCGCATCACTTGAAGGAACACTCATGGATGAGGTCGAACTGGAAGCCATGTTAATCTTGGACTACATTGGCCACCGTAGGAGTTAAAACGAAATCGGAATTGAAAGGAACAGAAACTAATATTCACCTTTTCACCGCTAGATGGGGGTAAAAATCACACAGTGTAGCTTTAAAGTGACAGCAGCCTAATAAACCATATTGACTTTAATAAGGATTCATATTTAATTTATAATGCAGTGAAGAAGAAAGTGTTTGATTACTTTATTCAATTTCTGTGTATGTCCTATACCTGTTATGGCGCTTTTCCACTGCATGGTACGCTCGGTTCGGTTCGGTACGGTTCGATTCGGCGCGGAGCGGTTCGGTTCGGCTTCGCTTTTCCACTGCGTGGTACGACTCGGCTCGGTACGGCACGGTTCGGTTCGCTAGCTCGGTTGCTTTTCCACTGCAGTTAGTACCCATTCAAAGTGGTGGGACTGATCGTTACACTGTTTGTAGGTCCGGTGATAGCCGTGTGCGGCTAAGAGCTGAGCTAGCTGCTACTTCTTGGAACACTTTTTCATTCTGTGTTGCATCATCCAGCTCTCGCTGGACCCGCTCCTAGGCAACCAACGAGAGGAACGTCTGCACCTCGACCACGATTCAGCCATTTCCTTTTTAAAGTGTTGATCTCTTCTTTTTTTTCAAGTAAGTAAAACACAGGTGCTACCGCGTTGGCTGTTGTCTACTGGTTAGACTCTGTATAGCGGGTTTAGTGTCTCGTGTCGCAAATCCAATGACGCTGGTAGTGACGATTCTGTCTGTCTGACCAATCAGTGATCTGCAGTGTTTCACGTCACATTTTAGTACCGGTACGGTACGCTTGGAACCTCAACAGACCAGGTACCATTTAAAGCGCGCCGAAGCGCACCGTACCGTACCGTACCATGCAGTGGAAAAGCACCACAAGTGAGCCGTACCGAACCGAACCGTACCGTACCATGCAGTGGAAAAGCGCCATTAGACCTACCTGAAAATCTTAAAGCATTGTTTACAAGGTTACAAAACAGTTAAAAAACAGTAACAAATCAAAAACAATAACTTTTTGTGCATTTTCAAAGGGCGAGTATAAATCTGAACTGGTTTGACTGGGACAATTAAAAGAATTGAGCCCTGATATTATAATGAATATGTGAAGATTGAGTTTAGTTTAAGTTCGCTTAAATTAAAAGTTTAAAAAATATTTTTTAAAGACTAATAAATGTTAAAATTAATAGATTTCAATTATACTGTAATGCCAAATACCAATAATGGCTAAAATTCATAAAAAGATGCATTAAACAAATATTTAAAATATAGACTATTGTTTCTACATTAATTTGGAGATTAAATGTGAAATTATTACAGTATAAAAATAGCCTATAGGCTATTAAAATATTTAATGTTAGGAGCGATTAATCATGCATTAATTTCAGAAAAATGTTTAATGAATTAGTTAATTTTTTTAATCGATTGACAGCACTAATATATAATATACACCTACATATTATTAAAAATGAAAACAGTTTAGCTATAGCTAATATACAGGCCTAGAAGGTGAGTATGTCAGCCTATTGATGTATGACAGAACATACAGTAGGTCATAAGAACTAAACCACTGGACTACTAGACAGCAACACTTCTTTAAATGAAGCTTGTGTAACTGCGAAAGTAAAGAGCCTGTCTGGTCATCTCTGTCCCACAGCCTGCACACACTGATATGACAACTGACAGATCCTGCAATTAGTGAGAAGATAAGACACCCTGCCCTCCGACACCAACACATAACACACACACACACACACACACACACACACACACACACACACACACACACACACCACACACACCACTGAAACCAGAAAATACAGCTCGTTCAAACCAAATTCCTGCCAGCGAATGCGCGTGCCTCCAAACAAAAACACGCACGTTCCCGTGAGAACCTCCCACCCGCGCGACCCGAACGTCCCACTAACGACCCAAAATGAGAATGTGACAGAGAGAGAGGCATTCTTACCGATGTATTACCTCTGACAAGGTATCCGGGTTTTACTCTCACGTTTTCTTTAGAAAAAGCGAGATGTGTGGATCGGCTGTGCAAGTCTCTGGTCCTGGTGTCCCCGGCGCGCTCCCGGCTGTCAATCAACTGAGCCCGGCAGCCGCTTCCGGGACTTCCATATTTGGGAATGATGAATCAGAGATGCCTCGAGAGAGCAGTGAGACTGAGGAGCTCTCGAAGCACGGTGGCATTACACTCAATGACAAACACCTATTCAGAAAAAGTGCTAATATGACACTGATGACAAAAATATATACATATATTATTCAAGTGGTTTGGATTAACCGATGAGTTATTTTAAGTAATAAGCATGTATTCATTTTTATTTAATTATCAATATATTATATAGTGAATAATGATAAACCTGTGTGGTCAAAGTTCAAATCAAAGGTATTAATCAACATGAATGAAGCCATGTCATGTGACAAGAAAACCATAAACCATAAAACCCTCTTATATATATATATATATATATAATATATATATATATATATATATATATTATATATATATATATATATATATATATATATATATATAATTAATATAATATTATTTTTAAAATGAATTTTATTAATCTATATTAAAGTAAATAAAAAATAAGGTAACTTTTGTTTCAAGTTTATACTGAAATCGTGATTTAAGTTGCTTGAACTTCAAAAAACTTTCAAAAGGTTGCTGCAAATAAGAAGAAAATAAAAATATTTTAGTATGTTTTACTTGACTTATTAAATAGGAAATATGTATATTTGCTGTCAAATCGATTAATGGTGATTAACCATTTAGATACATAGCCTAAATATAACCTGTGTGTGTGTTGTGTGTGTGTGTGTGGTGTGTGTGTGTTGTGTGTGTGTGTGGGTGTGTGTGTTGTGGGGGTGTGTGTTGTGGTGTGTGTGTGTGTGGTTGTGTTGGTGTGTGGGGGTGTGTGTATAACGCAGTATACACACACACCACACACACACACACCACACACACATATATATTTATATATACACAAACCTTTATGTAAGATGTGATTAATCTTGATTAATTAATTTCATTATTATTCATATTATAATATTATTACTGCTGTCAAATCGATTAAACACGATAAATTGCATTTAACATACAAGTTTGTATAGCCTATACTGTATGTGTGTATATGTATGTATTTGTGTATATATAGGCTACTATACACACACAAAACACACAACACACACAACACACACACACACCCCAAAACACACACACACACACACACACACTTTTATGCTAGATGTGACTAACTGATCACGATTAATTGATTATTATATACAGCACTAATAATATAATAATACAATGTTAATATAACAATATCTATTTAAAAATACAATGAATCGATAATCAATAATAATAATTATATGAAAATGCTCAAAACATAAATGTATTTAAAAAATGTCAGAAGCCAATGTGAATACAAAGATTGTAAGAACTAGATCTCCTTTTTATCATCTCAGACATTGCAATTTGTAAAATAATACCGTGGCACTAATATTAAAATAAACAAACCTCATAAAACACACACACACACACACACACACACACACACACACAGACATTATACTCTAACACTATGCATCCCGACACTCACACACACTCACCTACACTCACACACCACAGATAGTTATGTGATTTCTGTACTATAGTTCTAATCATTTTTGGCTTTTCTCCCGGGACCTCCGTATCACCTCACACTGTGACGTGTGGTGAAAGCACTCTGAAAACACGTAGTTTAACGCCCAGAAAAGATTAAAAACTAGCGCTCAATTTCGTGTCAATTTTCATCAATTGATACATAAACCACTGAATAATTCATCATTCATTTAAGCCAACAGCGTCACGTTCGTTGGGGTTTAAGTGAAGATGAAATTTAGTAGGTTATGTGTAATGGGTTAGTTACAGTGTCATTGTCAGAATTTAGGGTATTAGTAATTACCAAATGCTCATTTCCAAATTTGAAGACTGTATACTAGGCATGTGATCTCATGACACAGCATTTGATAACATTGCTCAATCTAGTCGATATGAAGTCACAAACAACAACTACATTTCACAATAATTGCTTACGCATCCCTAAGTCTTATTGAATATACTTCAGTTCTGCGACGATGTAAACAAACAAAATCCAACAGTCACAACACTTTGTTTACAAATTTGTAAACGTAGGATTAGTTATTATGACGCCAAACTTACTTTCTTTTATTAAACTTTAATATTACAAAAATTACAGCCTAATAACAGATCACATTTTTTCAACATCAAATATTCTTTAATCTCAATGTTAGATGAACATTTACAATGAATTAACTATGTACATTAAAATGTTGCTTTTTTAATTGGAAATGTAACATGGAAAACAATGCTTTTTGTGGACTTTACTCAGTATCCCCCAGAGTTAGATAAGTTCACACATACCCTTTTCATCTCTGTGCGTCCCCTAACTCTGTCTGACACACACACCGCTAGCCTAGCTTAGCACAAAGGCTGGAAGTAAATGGCTCCAGCTAGCATACTGCTCCCAGTAAGTGACAAAAGAATGCAGAGAGAGAGTTTGCTCAGAGTGTTGCGCTAATCACTCCGCCAGTTACTCTCTGCTCCTAACCACGGGGCTTCTCAGGTGCTGGGAGCAAATCACTCCGCCCAAGTAGCAGTGCTTCGCCTTCTGAGAATATAGTTCCCAGTATGTATTAGGGCTGGGGTAAACGATTATTAACAAAACGATTAGTTGGGCGATTATTTTATCGATTAGTCGACTAATCTAACAACTAATTGGACAATTAATATAAAGATTATTTTTCTGCTGCTCGATTAATAAAAAACCATAATGTATCTCAAATAAATACGAACTAGCGTACTGAATCATGATACTGTATAAGCTGGCTAACATTAGTCTAATGTTATGTATTTGAACACCGTCATTAGAACTCTATAACCGCCAAAACCGTTATTAAAATATTTTGTACAAACATTTATCATAGAGAATGTTTAATACTAATATCAGCTTACGAGGGAAACGGAGGCGAATTAGTGGTGCTTCTGCTACGCTGGAGATGATTAGGAGAGTCTGTTCCCTTTGCGTCAGATGGCGCTGACCATGGAGCAAAGCCTTGTTATACGCCGACGCGTCCGCTACGAAGCACACTGGCAAAAATGCGCAGTTGGGTGCGCAAGACCGGCAAGACCCCATTTCGCTGGCTTTGTGCACGGTTCTTTTGTAAAAGCGCGCGCTGCACGCGTCAATGATGAACGACTGCAAGCCGAATCTGCCGGCTAAGTTCACCGGCACAGTTTGCGCTTCTAAATTGCAACGTTTTTTTGTTAAGGATTTGTTTACTGTGTGTGATTAATTTAATGGAAAGCAATTCACTTATAGTGGTCATCGTCCATCCATTCTGCAATTGTATCGGTCTCCACGTGTGTTGGCGAGCTGTGACTGCTGGAAACGGTTGCAAAAAATATTGGCGTCGACGTAATTTTGACGTTGAAGCGTCGAACGCTCCGCTACCGCACTAGTATGTATACGGTTAAAAGATGTCTGGAGTTCATATAACCATTGTTATTTGTACACACTGTACAATCCAACACCTTTAAATAGAAAAATTGTTGGCGTTATTTTGTCACTTTTTGTAACAGTATGCTAGCTGAGCAGTTTACTTCCAGTCTTTGATGAAGCTAGGCTAGAGCTGTGTGAGTCAAAAGGTTACAGCAAAACGAGATGAAAAAGGTATGTATTGACTTATCTAACTCTAAGGGATAAGTGAATAAGCTAAAGTTCCAAAAATAAAAAGTCAGCGTGTCCTTTAAACACTAATGTAATTAGTACCATCATTCCTAAATTTGTAGAACAAATAAACATTCAGGACACTTGGATTAGAGAATAATAAAAAAAATTAAAACGAATGTAATTGGTACCCATCTTCTACGTTTTATTTTGTTTTATTTTTTCTTCATTATATACATTTAAAAATTTAGGCCTAGAAGTAATTGTTCCAATCATGATCAAGATATGGGTATGCTGCACACAGAAAAAAGAGTTGTCCCGCACAAGAATGTCCAATCTTAGTTTTTGTTGGTGGAATTGGAGTGTTAGATCAGTTCCGAACAGCATTACCAATCCATAGGAATCACTCTACTACCTCTATCATACTCCAACATCCTCTGACTTGTCTTAGCACCATCAGCCTTCTTAAGGTTCTAAAAGCCCCAGAATGTCTCCGAAATTCTTCTCTCAGCCTATTAGGATTGCAGTCTAAACAAAAACAAACTAATTAATTATAATCATTTTTTTCTCTCTCAATAATTAACACTGAAGTGTTTCATGAATATTAAAATACAGACTTGGCAATATGTTTAGGTCATTACACAAAAAGTACATATACAAACCTCATTTATTTGAGGTGTTTGTTATTTCCTGAGTGTTGGACACACAATGTGTATGTAGTCGATTACTTAAATATGACAATATAAAAAACATTGATATAAGTAATATTTTAATATAATGGATTATACATTTTTTATCTATATACAATATTTGCAATTTAGTTATACAAAATTATATTTGCAGTTTACTTGTCTGTAATTTCCATTAATAGTGTATCTGTCCAGTGAGCCAAGAACTTAACACAAGTGGCACAGTTTATATAATCTGCAACAAAAAAAAAAATAAATGAAAATGAAGATTTGCATGAAATATGGCCTACTTGGAGAAAATTTTATAGTAATTAACAATTTTATTTCTTGCCCCAAAATATCAATTTAAGCTTTAGAATTTCAATAAACTCATACCTACTGGATAATTTCTGTGCCACATTCTCAAAGTCGTATATTGTATTTCAAAAAGAGAGAAAAAAACACGACACACATTTTGCAAAGAAATGAAAACAAGTCAGTTTAAAACTGATTACAAAAGAAAAAATCTAGATACTGTAATTGAGTGATTGAGCCTAATTTCTGCAAAACAGGAGCTGGAAATGGTGGAAATTTGACTCACAATCGATGAGAACTCTGAAATAGCAAAGACATTTTTTGTAATGAAATTTACTATCAGCATATAAAAAAGAAAGCATGTTCCACTAATGGATCCTATAAACCTTTAGCATGTAGATAACTTTCAGGTCGATTCAAGTATTTTTTAACTTTGCATATTCAAAGAAGTTTTTCAAGAAAAGTAAAATGTAACGTGCGAGGTGACAAGTTGTAATAGTCAGTCGACCGTAAATGAACAAAGTTACAAATATGTTTTTAAGATATTAGTTTTAATCGAGAAATCCTATACATTTACTGTATATTAACCTTCATAAACGTTATGCCTAAACGTTACTAACTTCGATTGAACTGTGTTTGCACGTTTTGTCGAGATCACGGAGCATGTTATCAAAAACCATTACCAAGTTATTCTGCTAAATGGAAAAATGATGCAACATAGTCAGTTCGACAATGAAATTCTTTAAACAACAGATAGTCCGTTTAGTTAACGTTCTTTTATATAACTTAGGCAAAACGTACAGCTGCTCGATTAACTGGAAAGTGCCAAAACATTATTACGTCTGAAGTGCAGTCAGACGAAAACTCAAGATATAATCAGATCGAATAAGTTATAAAAAAGAGTTGATGTTGAAGTCTAAATCATTTATAAATATAGAAAATATCTTACTTGTCGATATTTCCACATACTGTCAGTTTCACTCAAATCGCTGACACTCCATCCAAACGACTTGCAGCCAGTTTTTATTTTTTTTACCTAGTGCGCATGCGCTCAATCTGCATTTGGCCACATTACGTCAATAAATAAGTATAGTGTATGCAATTTGAATCATTTGGACTTGGATCCATTACATTCATGTTTGTAAAGAGTTATTGCAACAATAATGGTTTTTCATACATTTTAAAATATATTCTATTTAATATTGTTTGCTTAATTCAATTATCGGCAAAAAATTTTTTGAGTGCGGGACAGATTAGATTATGGTGATGTTCCTGTCAGCCGGTATCAGCTCTTATTCTGCATGTGTTCCGTGGCGTTTCTTCCCGGGAGCCTCTGTTATCACGGCCCAGCATCCCTGGTGACGGTGTGGTGGAAAGTTTCACTCCTGAAACAGCGTCAGGTTACACGCCGGGCAGAAATAGATCCTCCAGAAACACAAGCGCACAGATGCGCCCTTCGCATTTCTAATTGATAAGAAAATCCTGAATAATTCATCGATCTCCAATAAGCCAAACAGCGTAGGTGCTGCGTTGGGTGGGTTTTAAGTAAAGATACACATGTGTTGTTGTGAGGGTTATGTGTAAATAGGCTTGAGTTACAGGGGGTGTCAGGCTGGGTCAGAATTTAGGCCCGGTTTAGGGTCATTACCCAAAGTGCTCAGTCCCGAACATTAGAAGACTGGTTCAACTAGGCCAACATGGTGGATCTCAGATGACACAGCGATTTGGATAAAACATTGCTCAATCTAGATCCAGTATGAAGTTCACAAACAACATACATACACAAAATTGCTTACGCCATCACCTGACGAGTCATATTGAATTATATTTAGTGATTCTGGCGACGTGTGTACACAAACACATTCATTATCCTACAGTCACCAACACTTTGTTTATCCAACACTCTTGTTAAAACGTTCAGGATTAGTTTGAATTATGAGGCAAAACAACACATTTATTAAACTGAACTATCCTCAACAAAAATATTCTTAGTCGTCTAAATGAACAGCATCACATTTTTTTCAACTCACCCCATATTCTCTTTAAATAACAATCAAGGTTATGATGAGACATTTACAATGGAAGTTAATATGTACATTAAATTGCTTTTTTAATGTGACGTAATCGATTGGCAAGTTAACATGCTTTTCTGTGTGAAGTTCTATCCAGTTTTAACATGAAAACATAAAAAACTGTAATAAATTATTATTTAAATATCTACAGCATAATACATGAGTTTTAAAAGGGTGGTAAATGCCCTTTTCACAAGATGTATAATAAGTCTTTGATGTCCCCAGAGTGTATATGAAGTTTTAGCACAAAATACCCCATAGATATTTTTATATAGCATGTTAAAATTGTCACTTTTTGAGGGTGAGCAAAAACGCGTGTCCCTTTAAATGCAAATGAGCTGCTGCTCCCGGCACAGAGGGCGGAGCTTCAAGAGCTCGCGCGCGTGTATGTGTGTGTGTGTGTGTGTGTGTGTGTGTGTGTGTGTGTTAATATTACCTCACACAGACATGCACTGAAAATTTCAAAAACATTTAGCCTTTTATGTTCAAAACCGGAGTCAACGATGGAGAGACTCAAGAAGTGACATGTAGAATGAAACAGGACATTTCTGAATGGTTCGTTGATTCATTTATGTAGTTTATATCTAGTTATCTTCTAGTATGTCATTCATTGATTAGCATCTTCTGTCATGATAATCTATAAATCGCGTTCCCGAGGGCGGGGTTTATGTAAATTTTAGGGTTCGTGATGTCACTAACCCGGGAGGAAACAGTTCCTATACCAGCCTTATTTTTTTTATGTTTTTTGTCTTTTTTGTTAAACTTTTGCTATTTTGATTGTATTGTTGATTACTTGCAATAAAAAATTTTTACAAAAAATTAAAATAAATAAATAAAATAAAAAAGTTCCTACCAGCCATTTGTTGTAGTCCTTAAAAAGCAATTTCTGTAAAAGAAAATATCTGCCTTTGCTTTGAACTTTGAGGAACGTTGTGACTTTGCAGATGTTGTTTATGCTCAAACAGCAACATTACACACAAACTAAAGTTAGAAACGTGAAATCATAATCAATCAACCCTTTAACAAAGAATACAATTTTAAACTTCACCTTAAAAAATTGGCCTCATTGTAAATGCCTCACCTTAACAATAATTTTTACCCTTTTTTTAAATACAAAACAAGTGGTAAATATTTAATTTTTGTGGTAATCAACATTATGTACAAATTATGTCATTTTTAAATCTAAATAAATAATATTATAAATGTATACATAAATATACATTTATTTATAGCTATTATAAATGTATACGCTTAACTTTTCACTTAAAAAAGAAAAGTGCCTCACTACGAGCTAAATGTTATGCTTTTTTAAAAGAAAACAAGGTGATTCGAAATAATTTTTGTGCTAATAAACACACATGCTGTCTATCAGTTTAACTGGTTCTGAACCTGTAATATTCCTCAATTATGAAGCAATGTTTGGACAGGCAGAGTTGAGGCCAGCTAAATTTGTCATCTCACAAACCAGCATAAACAAGGTCATAAATAAGCATCTCGGTGTGTGGCGAGGAGAAGTGAAGGCCGGTGTGTTTATACTGAGAATATCTGCTTCTTTTTCACGACACCTTCATCCACGAGAAACGCAGAAAGCCTGCGGTGTGACTGCAGTAGTAAAGCTATACCGCCTGTCTAAACAAAGACCATAAGAAACAAAACATCAGCACTTTAAACCATTGAAATATTCAGCAATTCACCATTCAGCAATGAACGTGTGCTTTTGTTGAATAAGTTACACAATATAACAATCTGAGCGACATGGAAACAGCGGGAAATAAAATCAGGCTAGTGCAAATGAACAAAGCGTTTGAGGTTTAAATATAGAACCTTTTTATTTCCATTTAGAGTAAATAGTGTTGAAAATCTGAAATAAGGCTTAAATACCTACAGAACGTTTGTATTTAAATAGTCAATAACACTTTACATGCCCAAATCCAGTGACAATGAAAAATGTGTCCTTTTTTGATGTTGTTGTTATTATTCTTCTCATATTTTCCCTTGTAAGAAAGAGTTCAAGTATAAAAATTCTCAACAGTGTAAAATAGCCCATCTGATGCATATTTAAAGCATGAAGCACAGCATCCATCCTCGACATTGACAATACATTCTAGTGTATGAAGCAGCATGTCCCTTCGCTCTTTTTGTTTTTTTGTCCTTTTTAAACAGTTCTGGATATAACATGCCCCCCAAAACAACAGGCCTGCAATAAAACAAAATGTCATACGACAGGCATTAAACTAGCTGATATTTAATGTCATGTTCTAAAACTCCAAATGTATCGAGAGAGAGAAAAAAAAAAGATTTGTACAGTGCACATACAGAATTGCATTTTAAATAAGTCCTACAACAACACTTTTGGTTGAGTATGTTAATAATACTACAACTAAGCCTACTCAATAACTTATAATAATAATAATAATATGCCATGAGATGAATACATTATATCCATACAGTACCGCTTCCAAGTCTGTGATCTTAGAGCGCAACATAAGTCAACTCAAAATAAATATCTTAAATAGCAGATCTCTTTAAATAGCATTACAAATGTAAGGCACTCCTTTCGCTATAGTGCTGTTCTGTAAAGAGTCGCTCATTGAAATACATAGACCTTAGTAAGTGTGCTGGTGCTCAGTGAACATATAAAGACCAGACCGATAGCGGATAGCTTGCGGTGACTTTCCTCTCTTATCACGACTCCAGATAAAGATCCGTCGCTGATATCGGGAAGATCCACAGGTCTGTCCCAATCCTCTTCAGGATAAGAAGAAGTGGGACATGTTGACAGACCCGAAGCAGGACCGGTTCCAGGGATAAAACGGCAACAGCTCAACGAACCAGAGATCTTTCCAGAGCAATACGACTGTGTGTGTGTGTGTGTGTGTGTGTGTGTGTGTGTCAGTGCCTGCTCCTTCCAACACAACAGTTGCTCCCTGATTCTAGTACTAATACTGAGCAATGCCACATTATTTTTCCCTACATAGTCATCTTAGTGTGTTTATGTGTGTGTGTGTGTTTATGTGTGTGTGTGTGTGTGTGTGTGTGTGTGTGTGTGTGTGTGTGTGTGTTTTATGTACGCCCACAGACAGACATTAACACTTAAATTTGTGTATAACGGTGTACATGTTAGTCCGTGTGTGTTTTGTAAGCATATAATACAATACATCTCAGTCTTTTTGTCTTTTTTTGAGAGTACCTCCAAATTGTTCGATGCCCATTGTGGGGGAGCAAAAGAAAATCTCTCCTGTTCCTGCACTTTGTTTTGTTTTTTTCCCCCTGTTTGCTTTGCATAGGTCAGGAGGTCAACGCAGGAGTCAGAGAAAAAGGGGACATTCAGCATCAGATAGATAAAAAGGTAGTTCACAAAACATAAAACATGCTAACACTGGATCTTTCTCCATTTCCGTCGCCACAGTTAGGTCTACTATCCCTGATTGGCAGAGTTTGTCGTTTCGAATTCGCTGAAAAAATGCTCCATTTCCCTGATGATCAAAAAAAAAAATGCACTTGAGAAGACGACAGAACAAAACGAGCCCTCAAATAAATGAGAATAAATATAAAGGTAAGGGGCCCTAGAATCAAAACAATGCGGGACATTTCCGAGTATCCTTCGGAGAAACAGTCGCCTACATTAAATGACAGCATCGGGACTTTAGGTTTTCGTCTACCACAGTGATTAGTCGCTCCTTCCGCAATAAATATCCTACTCTAATATTAATCATAGTAATAAAGATAACATAATAATGAGTAAAAAGCTAGATTCCGTCCTTTCCTGCGATTTTTTTTTGGTTTTGATGTTTTCTTTTCTTTAAATCACAGCAAGTTGGAAAGCAATGTAGTTCCCATCTCACTAATAATAATAATCATCATCATCATCTCTACCAATTACTATCTCCCTCCCTCATCTTCCTCCTCTTGCAATCAACCCACAACCAGCAACTATCTTCGTCACCATCATCTAGTAGCATTCGCTGGGCGTCGACTCCCTGCGCGTCTCCCGTCCGCCGCTTTGGTTGCTATTGCATTCGTTCGGCTTGTAGTTGTTGAGGCTGGTATTGACCGAAAGCGGCGGCGGCGGCGGCCGCGGTTCCCGGAGCCGCGGTTGCTAATGGTTGTTGCATGGCGTAGCCGTAGCCGGCGGCTGCTACGTAGCCGGTTGCGGCGGGAGAAGCCGCGTACGGATACTGCTCGTACGCCGCAGCGGCCGCCGCTGTCGCAGCGCTAGCGTACTGAGCGTACGCGGCGCCCGTGTAGTCGATGTACGGTGAAGACGCTGTAGCGGAAGCCGCCGCTGGCTGGAGGTGAGGGATGACCATGCTGGGTTGCATGAAGGCCTGCGGGTACACGTAGTGAGTTGGGATCCTGCGAGAGACAAACACGACAGCACGTTAGCATTGCATTATGGACGCAGGAAATAGAAAAGAGAAAACCACAACTATAGCGCGGCCAAAGCACCCAATTTCCAAAATTCAGTAACACCCAAGGAAATGCCTGCTAGTGATTATTAGAGATATAAGGTTGCCAAAATAGATATCTCTCAGTACAAATGTGATGTACGTGCAACTAGCGTTACTGTTTTCAAACTGGTTTTGCAAAACAAACAGATGCCCCTCCCCCAAACTCACATCATAGAGTGCCGAAGTTATGACGTCACTTTGTAGGACAACTCGGATCTCGGAAGTTAGCGGCGCATGGGTTCCCTCGATCGAAAAGCTGTGCGTTTTCTCCATAGACTTTTGGAAAATCGCAAAAAATAAGTTCTGTGTTCAACAAAGAGTTGTGACCCTTACACGTGTTGTCTATCAAGATAATCTTTACAAGTTAATCCAAAATGTATACATTTTGAAGCCTAAATAATGCCGTCAGATATAAAATTAAGACACAATAAAGTTTAAAAAACCACAAGCAGGTTATAACTGGTGTGTTTTATGTCATAGATCAAAAATATTTAGAGGCTTTGTTAACCACAGACCTTATTTCAGGCGATTTAGCAAAAACCCATTCAAAAAACCCATAGACTTTAGGGCGAGGGAACCGGAAGTGCTAAAATGCTAACTCACTTCCGCGTTTTGGCCTACAAAGTGACGTCATAATTTCCGCACTCTATTGGCTGAGTCACTGTTGCTATGTTAAATTCTGTCATTAATTACTCACCCTCATGTCATGAGAGTTTCGCTCATCGTTGGAACACAAATAAGGATTTTTGATGAAATCCGAGAGATTTCTGTCCCTCCATTAACAGCTTTACAACTACCACTTTGACGCTCAAAAAAGTTCATAAAGGATCGTAAAACTAATCCATATGAATCGAGCCGTTTAATCCAAATCTTCCGAAGAGACTCAATCGATTTATATGATGAACAAATTGAAGTTAGGAAATCATATAAAGCGATCATGTCTCTTCTGAAAAATTTAGACTAAACCGCTCAATTCTTATTGATTAGTTTTACGAACTCTTTATGAACTTCTTGAAGCGTCAAAGTGTAGTTGTGTAGCTGTTAATGGAGGGACAGAAAGCTCTCAGATTTCATCAAAAAGATCTTATGGGTTTGGAACGAACGACATAAGGGTGAGTTATTAATGACAAATGTAATATTTTAGTGAACTAACCCTTTAAACAGAGAAATGTTTCGATAGTCAGTGTTTACATATTTAAAGAGTGAAAGTAAAGTAATACATTTATTTTATCCTCTGATAGTTAAATCGCCAAGTTAAAACCATATGAACATTCCCTGAGTAAGTGATTGGTCAAACATCCAGATGCTCCGCCTCCAAAGTCACACCATTGGCTAAGCCACTGTTGCTATGTCAGGCTGGTCGGGATTCTCAAACAAACAGAGCAATGTTTTGATTGCACCACAGTGTTTATACTTCTTCTGGCAAATCAACCTAATATATATATATATTTATATATTTAACTGTTTTTTTATGCATTTTTTTGGCATAGTAAAATAACGGTAGCTGTAGTTTGCAAAATAATTTTGTCGGAAAAATGCTTAAACCAAGTTTAGTGTTTTGTTCTTTGTTCTATCTATCTATATATATGAATCAAAAAAATGCATAAAAAAACAAAAAGTGGAGAGTAAAAAGCATACATTGACTTAAACAATCAGTTATTAATACAGTAGTCAACATTTGAAGTGGATCAAAAGCTCATCAAAGTTGTCCTAAGACAAAAATGTATTTTGTTTAAAATTAATGTAATACTTTGATGAAAGGTTTTGATCCACTTCAAATGTTGACTACTGTATTTTGTTTGTTCTCTTTTGTTTTGGCAAGTGTTTATAATTTCTGTGTTTGACAGCTTGGCACAATTTGGCATCATGTTTCTTACGTTATCATCACAAATAAAACAATCGATTCCAAGCACAACTATGCAATATGCTTACAAAATCTTGTAATAATATGTGCATAAAGGGTGAAGATGTCATTTTTCCTAGGCCGGACACCACTGTATCTATGGGCCGCTGAAGTCATGCTATGTCGCATGTCGTGTGAAACGAGGGAACGCTGGACCCAGGAGAGGAGAAGAGGAGATGAGGGGAGCATTGTGAATATGTCAGGGCGACTTTGACAGCTGGACAGTTTTCAAAAAGGGACGTTGCTGGCTGTTTCCCCCTCCAACACTTAGACAATGAGCCTCGGGCTGGACGGCAAACACACAGGGGAGTTTTGATTAAATAAGCAATCAGGAACAATGAGCCCATTCTGCCTTTCATTACGTACCCCGTCGCACTTTCAGAGCGCTTTCACATTTACTGTCTGCACTAAACAGACGGGTGAGAACTTTTTATTCGAGTTCAGGGATGCATTGGATCACCGATAACTCACTAAATATGAGTCAAGAATGCGACTATTATAGACAGGGTTCGTATACAGATACTAAAATGACTTTAAGAACTACTTTTTTGGTTTTTCAATCAGATCTCACTTATCAAACAATATCTTTATTTTCTTTCAAATTCTAAAAAAGGTAAAAAGATAAACAAAAATAAACCAATAAAACAAAAATGGTACAAATAAAGTGCAGCAGATGCAATTACAGTGTTAAATGCAAAAAATGCTTTTCTTACTTGGTATTTTTGTCTTGTTTCCAGTCCAAATATCAAAATTTTCTTAAATCAAGATGCATTTACTAAAGTAGTAAAATTATTAGATAATATGAAGTCTTGTTTTCTGGGGAAATAAATAAAAATGAAGTGAGTTTTTGCTTAAAATAATCTCAATTATTTGCCAATGGGGTAAGAAAAAAAAAATCTTGTTTCTGTTTAAATTAAGATTATTTTTCTGACCCAATTGGCAGATATTTTTGCTTTTTTTTAAGCATCAACTCACTTAATTTTTATTTATTTCCCCAGAAAACAGGACATATGTTATGTCATTTTATGCTTCTTAAATCAAGATGCATTTACTAGAATTTTTATATATTTGGACTGGAAACTAGACAAAAATACTAAGTAAAAAATCATTTTTTTGCTGTGTATGACAAAGATATCGCTTTCCTTATTCAAACTGATTTCTATGAATATATGATTGAAGCTGTATCATATACTTGGCTATTTATAAGCAACATCACACGCATAGCCATAAAATGGCTCTATATCTATATCAGATGGGCTGCAGTGCTTTTCAAGCACCTTTTCATAAATAAGTCAAATTCAAGCATTTTAAGCACCCTGTACGAACCCTGTATAGAAGACTTTGAAAACTGAGGTTAAGAAATTCCCATGAAAAATGAAAGTGAATCATCTGAGCTTTAATGAAATGTGACTACATCTACTTTGACGTGTATGAAAGTCCCACCATGAGGATGTTTAGATGGTGTTTAAGACTGGAATTGAGCTAATTACATCCAATACTTGGATAAAAGGTGAGAGAATGTTTCTATCATGGCAACCCTATTAGTAGCACACCATTATATCAATCAAACCTGACCAAACTCAAAAAACCTCTGCCCCAAATTAAAGAAAATAAGCACAACACAGGCGTCACGAAATAAAGAGCAACAGAACGTATTTCCCACATCAACTCAAAAAAACAAACACAATCACTCACAGAATACCATAAATGAGAGGAATAAAATTAAACCTTCCTTTTTCTCTCTCAGGTCAAAGGGCAAAGATGCTCCTATGAAATCTTTCATAGATGCCATGCCAGCCTGAGGTGACAGCAGGGATTGTGTTAATATAGACTACCATAAGAGTCATCATACACAAAATAACAGAGAGAACAGTCTTCAAACAGGGAGAAGATCACATTCAACCTGAACAGGCATCATCACAACAACACACAAACTAAACTCGTTTCAGAAATATCAAACACACTCTCAGGAAAAAAGGTACAAGAGCTGTCACTGGGACAGAACCCTTCAAAAGGGTTGTAGTATGTACACTTTAGGTACTAATATGTACACTTTAGGTACTAATATGTACACTTTTGGTACTAATATGTACACTTTTGGTACACTTTTGGTACTAAAAAAATTTACACTTTAGGTACCAATATGTACACTTTTGGTACTAATATGTACAATTTCGGTACTAATACGTACAATTTAGGTACTAATACGTACACTTTTGGTACTAATACGTACACTTTTGGTACTAATATGTACACTTTTGGTACTAATATGTACACTTTTGGTACTAATATGTACACTTTTGGTACCAATATGTACACTTTAGGTACTAATATGTACACTTTTGGTACTAATATGTACACTTTTGGTACTAATATGTACACTTTAGGTACTAATATGTACACTTTTGGTACTAATATGTACACTTTTGGTACTAATATGTACACTTTTGGTACTAATATGTACACTTTAGGTACTAATATGTACACTTTAGGTACTAATATGTACACTTTAGGTACTAATATGTACACTTTAGGTACTAATATGTACACTTTTGGTACTAATATGTACACTTTTGGTACACTTTTGGTACTAAAAAAATTTACACTTTAGGTACCAATATGTACACTTTTGGTACTAATATGTACAATTTCGGTACTAATACGTACAATTTAGGTACTAATACGTACACTTTTGGTACTAATACGTACACTTTTGGTACTAATATGTACACTTTTGGTACTAATATGTACACTTTGGTACTAATATGTACACTTTTGGTACCAATATGTACACTTTAGGTACTAATATGTACACTTTTGGTACTAATATGTACACTTTTGGTACTAATATGTACACTTTAGGTACTAATATGTACACTTTTGGTACTAATATGTACACTTTTGGTACTAATATGTACACTTTTGGTACTAATATGTACACTTTAGGTACTAATATGTACACTTTAGGTACTAATATGTACACTTTAGGTACTAATATGTACACTTTAGGTACTAATATGTACACTTTTGGTACTAATATGTACACTTTTGGTACTAATATGTACACTTTCACACTTTTGGTACTAATATGTACACTTTTGGTACCAATATGTACACTTTTGGTACTAATATGTACAATTTTGGTACTAATATGTACACTTTAGGTACTAATATGTACAATTTAGGTACTAATACGTACAATTTAGGTACTAATACGTACACTTTTGGTACTAATATGTACACTTTTGGTACTAATATGTACACTTTTGGTACCAATATGTACACTTTTGGTACTAATATGTACACTTTCACACTTTTGGTACTAATATGTACACTTTCACACTTTTGGTACTAATATGTACACTTTCACACTTTTGGTACTAATATGTACACTTTCACACTTTTGGTACTAATATGTACACTTTTGGTACTAATATGTACACTTTTGGTACCAATATGTACAATTTAGGTACTAATATGTACAATTTAGGTACTAATATGTACACTTTTGGTACCAATATGTACAATTTAGGTACTAATATGTACAATTTAGGTACTAATATGTACACTTTTGGTACCAATATGTACAATTTAGGTACTAATATGTACAATTTAGGTACTAATATGTACACTTTTGGTACTAATATGTACAATTTAGGTACTAATATGTACACTTTTGGTACTAATATGTACACTTTCACACTTTTGGTACTAATTTGTACACTTTTGGTACTAATATGTACACTTTTGGTACCAATATGTACACTTTCACACTTTTGGTACTAATATGTACACTTTTGGTACTAATATGTACACTTTCACACATTTTGGTACTAATATGTACACTTTTGGTACCAATATGTACAATTTAGGTACTAATATGTACAATTTAGGTACTAATATGTACACTTTTGGTACCAATATGTACAATTTAGGTACTAATATGTACACTTTTGGTACTAATATGTACACTTTCACACTTTTGGTACTAATTTGTACACTTTTGGTACTAATATGTACACTTTTGGTACTAATATGTACACTTTCACACTTTTGGTACTAATTTGTACACTTTTGGTACTAATATGTACACTTTTGGTACCAATATGTACAATTTAGGTACTAATATGTACAATTTAGGTACTAATATGTACACTTTTGGTACCAATATGTACAATTTAGGTACTAATATGTACACTTTTGGTACCAATATGTACAATTTAGGTACTAATATGTACCTTTGAGGTACTAATATGCACTCTTTACTGTAGGTACAAAGATGTACCTTTTGAAAAGGTACCGCCACAGTGACAGCTTTTGTGCCTATTTTTCTGAGAGTGTATAGTCCAATATCAGGCTGGTCGGTTATTGTTATTGTTAGCACATTGAGATTCATACAACTGAACAAGCAGTCGAAAACAAGTACCAAGTTAGAGAAATCTTACGCAATGGCTTTAGTGTTAAATAAAGCCCAGCTGACTGTGAGTGACAGCGAGGGCTGGCCGCTATTTTCTGCTTGTGCTGATTTCTAAATGCAAAAAGATTTCATTTTATTCGTCTAGTAAGCGCTTGATCAGATGCATAGTATTCTCTTGTTTCGCATGATTTATGATGAGCATATATGACTTGAGAAAAATGGATGTATAAATAAAACTGGTGATCAGGTTCTCTGAAATAAAGATTAAAAATAACTTGTTAATGCCACTCATCTTTATCTAGACCATTGCAGTTCGGGAAAAATGTGAGGTTTGTGTCTAAATAAAGGTTAACCTCGATCTAGAAAACACATGTTGTCATCTGTGAAGATCTCAGCTGTACAACCACTATCAGGGAAACTAGAAATGGGATGATGTTTCTACTCATCATCTGTATAAGTGGTTTTTACACACTATGGGTCAGATTTACTAACCCTCTTTTGTCGTTAAAAACTAAAGACACGCAGTGAAAATTAGTTCTGGAAAGGCGTGGACAGTCATTTTTGCGGCTAGCTTATTGTATATGCATTTATGGGAGTATTTAAGTGAATCATGCAACGTAATTTACTAAAGTTTGTGCTAGTCAATTTACTGGTACTTCCATTTGTCCTCAGTTGTAACGGGATTGCGCTCTCACACTAAATCGCCTTGTTTAGTAAATCTGGCCTGATGTGTGATGATGGCCCAACAAAGAAAGTTGCAGAACAGGCGTGACTTTGCACATTTCAAACCTGACCCATATATTACACGGTCCCAATTTGACTACCAACACCATTTGGTTGCATTTGGTGACACAACACTGTAAAAGGGCATTATAGATCCTCTTTCAGACATTTTAGACTAAGTTTTGTTTACGTGCTCTACTAGAACAGGTTTTCCTGCTGAATGTTAATTATTTTCCTCATATTCTCCATTGTTGCGGCTCCTCTCTTCCCAGTCTGTCAGTAACGCTCTGTTTACTTCCTGTCTCTATGAAGCCCCTCCTCCTGAAAAGCACACTGTGCTCTGATTGGTCGGCTGGATCAGTGTGTTGTGATTGGCCGAGCGCTTGAGTGTGTTTGGGAAATGTCCCGCCCCTTACCATAACTGCCAGTTTAACACACTACTAAATAACTCAACCAGGCCCCGCCCCTTTATTCTGCGTATGAATTATTATAATGAGGAATATTGTGACGTGTTCGTTCTCGGAAGAAACTCAAGACTACAATGAAGCGTTTCAGGAGTTCAGAAACACTGATATAGAGAATAACTCAGAGCTTTTTCATGCTCAAACAGCAACATTACACACTAAAGAAAGATGAACATGAACCAGATGAAAAAAAGCATCTTTAACACAACACACTGGTGCTATGCGAGAGGTGCAATCTCAGTGGCACATGTTGAGTTTATCTCGAAGCTAAATGTCAGGAGCGGCCCAGCACCCTAAACCGAGAGAGTGTGTGACAGTGACCGGAGCCAGAGAGAGAGAGCGAGCGAGAGAGCTTCGTGCGACTGCAGTGTCAGCATTACAGCCTTTGTGCAAAACAATGGTGAAGCTTGTTTTCCTTAACGCCGCACGGGTCATGTGACGAAGGCTCGCTCAGGGGGCTGTGGCATCCAGACATTTGTTTGTCACAGCAGAGGCTCACAACACGGCAAACACATGCATGCAATTACACACACACACACACACACACACACACAACACACACCCCACACCACACCACACTCACCCACTCGCATACGCACACGCTGAGGAATCCTCCACTGATTAAATAATCACACTGAACGCCTGCGACTTTTCTACATGCTGATCTTACAGTGGATTGTCTGATTTTGGAGTGATATATACTACAGAATGGGCTTTTTTATTATTATTATGTAAGAAATTAATACTTTTACTATTCAGCAAAGATGTGTTGAATCCAAGATTATTACCACATTTATAATTTTAACTTAATATTCAAAGAATACTGAAAAAAATGCATCACAGTTTCCACTAAAATCTGCAGCCACACAACGGTTTTCAACATTGATAATCATAAATGTTTCTTGAGCGTCAAATCATCATATTATAGTGATTTCTGAAGGATCATGCGACACTGAAGACTGGAGTAATGATGCTGAAAATTCAGCTTTGATCACAGGAATAAATTATGGAAATATTTCATAACATTACTGTATTTTGATCAAATAAATGCAGAGCAGAAGAGACTTATTTCAAAAACATTACAAAAATAAGTTTGAATGGTAGTGTAGTTTTACACGAGTATAAATAAATAAACCCTCATGTCATTCCATACCTGTATTTTCTTTCTAAAGACATAAAATAAGATAGAATTCATGAGCTGTTCATTTCCATATAGTAAACGCAAAAATGCTGATTTTTAATGCCAAGCTCCAAAGATGGCACCAAAAAATAGATTTCAAATCTTCTGAACTTACATTGTATGAGAAACCAACCAAACATTTATGAGTTTTGCAATTCATTTTTATCAAATAGCTACTTAAAATTTCGGTACATCACACAAACCCATCATACTCTGTATAAATAAAGATTACTGGAGTATGTTTCACAAGAAAATTAGTGCTGGGCAACGATTAATCGCATCCACAATAAAGTTTTTTGTTTGTGTACTGTGTATAATTATTTATATATATATATATAAATACACACATATGCATGTATATATTTAAGAAATATTTGCATGTATATATATTTATACAACATATAAACAAATATTTTTTTCTTAAATATATACATGCATTTGTGTGTATTTATATATACAAAACATATATTATGTTAACACGAACTTTTATTTTGGATGCCATTAATCGTGATTAATCGTTGCCCAGCACTTAAATACTATTTCAGTCTTTCTACTATAAAATTTCATGTTTAATTCAATATATGCTTCAAAAGAATCAACGCTTCTTTTTCTTCTGATGCTTTTTTTGGAGCTTGGCATTATAAAAATGTCCACTTTTGTTGTATAGAAAAGAGCATCTCAGACATCCCTCATAAAAGAGTAAATTTGTAGGGCAAACTGTCCGGTTGGTTTAAGAAATCATACAGGAATGGATGACAGGGAATGTACAAGCACATCATCACCGACTCTAGGGACTCTGGATCCACTGCAGGACGCCTTATAGGGCCAGAGAAACGAGAGACAGAGAACGAGAGCTGAAAAAGAGGAGAAGTGAACAGACACAATGGAGATGGGAGAGAAGGGTGAAGGGTGAGTATGTGTCAAAGTCTCTGTGGTGTGAGTGTGACAGGACTCCCAATCAGTGAGCAAAATAAAACCGCAACGTGCAAGTTTGTAGTCGGGCTGTTGGGTTGGCGTGAAGAGGGATCAACAATGGCACACAAAACAAAACGGCACGCAAGACACCAGAAAACACAACAAAGGTGAAAACAAACCAAAATGATCAAAAACACAAGCTCCAGCAATAAAAAACGTGAAGAAAATAAAAGGAAGCAAACTTTGCTCCGTGGCAAAGTCATCACTCCTCCACAACACGGAAACTCAGCACCCCAAAAACCAGCCTTTTTTCCAGTAAAATTAAAAAAATGCACACAGTTAAGCTATCAACACCACTTCATAACGGTAAAAAGGCACACACAGCTCTATGTACTATTAAAAGTGAAAGTCCAAACCAAAATAAAACCAACGTACATGCATCTGTAATCACCATTTTCGAGCTTGTGTGTTTGAGTCTACAGGTACTGTAGCTACAGATCTGCACTATTCCTCAAACCACCAGTTATCTTAACCCAAAGCGAGCCTGTCGGACCAGAGAAAGATAGACAACATTGAGTCAGGCTGTAATGTCCAGTGTAAACTCACATACTGTACACACACACATTTACACACACTCTCTCAACATCAAAGTATTAAAGATTCAGAAATAACATCATGTCGTCCCTAGAGCTGGGCAACGATTAATCGCGATTAATCGCATCCAAAATAAAGGTTTTTGTTTGTGTAATGTGTATTATTATTTTATATGTGTATATATATACACATATGCATGTATACATTTAAGAAATATTTGCATGTATATACTGTATATATTTATAAATGCAAATATTTCTTAAATGTATACATGCATGTGTGTGTGTGTGTGTGTGTGTGTGTGTGTGTATATATATATATACACACACACACACACACATATGCATGTATAGATTTAAGAAATATTTGCATGTATATACTGTATATATTTATAAATACAAATATTTCTTAAATGTATACATGCATATGCGTGTGTGTGTGTGTATATATACACATACATATGCATGTACACATTTAAGAAATATTTGCATGTATATACTGTATATATTTATAAATGCAAATATTTCTTAAATGTATACATGCATATGCGTGTGTGTGTGTATATATACACATACATATGCATGTACACATTTAAGAAATATTTGAATGTATATACTGTATATATTTATAAATAATTGATATTTTATATTGATATAAAAAAATTCTTAAATGTATACATGCATATGTGTGTATTTATATATACAAAATAATTACACACGGTACACACACACAATATATTATGTAAACAAACTTTTATTTTGGATGCGATTAATCGTTGCCCAGCACTAATTAAAATACATTTATTAATGATATATCAAAGCCTCTGTGATGTGTCATAATCTGGTCTTAAAGCTGGTTTGATATTTAAAACTACCACTGAACACATGCATAATCAACCTATTGTAGATGTTCCCGTTACTCACCCATATGGTCTTTGGATGAAAGCTGGGTGAATCTGAGGGACGCCGAAGGTGAAACCTGCACACAAAACAGCATTTTCACTACTAATATTACATAATCCTAATAAACCTGCTAAAGATGACTGTAGATGTAAAGCTAAACATTACAACAACTGTGTTGTAGAAATCTGCTGAGTCAGTTAATCACATCATAACATCTCTAATCTCTTTACAGTCACTGTTTACACTTAATTAAGAGCTGAAAACCTTGAGTAAACATCTGCGCATGTAAAGACACTATAGAATGGAAAAAATGCCCATGCTGTGGTTTAAAACATAATGCATCTGTGGTTTATCAAGTCATTGTGTCTATGTAAAAGAGCAACGGCATTGGTGTGCAATGGCTTCCACTCATGAATATTATTTTCATGTCTTTTCTCCTCAAGCCTCACCTGGCTGCATGACCCGCGGCTTGGCTCCCAGATAAGCCAGGTTAACGTTGGCCTTTCTGCCGTCAATGATGGGGTTTGGGTCCTTACAGGCTCTGTCTGCAGCGGACCGGTCTGCCATAGTCACCTATAGAGCCGAAACAGAAGTGTGGTGCATGAGACATACACACTGAAGCAACAAACGCACTAAAAACTAGGCTAATTCTGGTAACAAATACTTCAACTCCCCTATTTGGTACAGAGCAACCACATCACATAATTCATGACATCTACCCCAAATCAGGCTTTAAACACAAGATTATTTGGTGTTTATTCATTTTTAAGATGTCTAGGCAACAAAAATCATTAACGACAGAGGTCACTTAAGCTTTTTATATCTTTGTGAAACATGCATTTCAAGGATTTTAGTGTTGTGAAATCCTCTAGGGTCCTTTAACTTCTGCTGTGTGGCTGTCAAAACTTTACAAGTTGCCTTGTTTACTCACTCTTATCAGGGTGATTCTAGGCAAACAGTTGAGCCAACAAAGGCCTGTTTTAGTTATAAATTGTGCACTTCATTCGGTCAGAAATGACTATTCTTTCTATCAATGCGCAGTTTGAATTTATACGCGTGTAGTTTAGATTTAAAGGGGCCGTTCACACACCCCAAAAAAGTATTATCATCAGCATTTTACTCCAAATTTGTTTGACATTCTTGTGGAACACGACATAAAATGTCAAGCAAAATGAGAGTCACGGTCACCGTTTATTTATCTTTTTTATCCATATGAAGGTGAATGGGACTGGAACATTCCGCATAAGATCTCATTTCGTGCTCGACAGGGTGAGTAAACGAAACTTTCATTTTGGTGTAAACTGTCCCTTTAATAGCACAAGTTTCAATATCAGTCAGTGAAAGAAATGAATGTAGACAGCGCAAAACAATTTTAAAAGTTTTAAACATTAAGCATTTGAGCACGCGCGCTACGTATTTAACTTATGAAAACATCCCTGCTTCATTACATCTGATGAGTTGCCATTTAAATGTGTTGTGTCACGCTGTCACACAGCGTGTTTGTTTCAAACTTTACGTCTGACAGCTTCATACTTACAAATCCATAACCCCTGGACTTTCCAGTCTGTCTGTCGGTAATCACCACAGCCTCTTCAATTTCGCCAAACACTTCAAAATATTTCCTTAGACTGGAATCCGTCGTATGATACGGAAGACCACCGACAAATATCTTGGTATAAGTGGTGTCCTTTTGCGTGGTATGCATCCTCACACAAAAATGCTCTCAAGTGCAAATAAATAAATAAAATGCAAAGAAGATAGTGCAATTTAGGCTTGATAATGACAGTATCGCTATTTTAATAGGCTACGCTCCTTTAAAATATACACTAGAAGTTACAAAAAGCGATAGCTGTTAAATGTAAAACGCACGCGCGCAGATGGGTTTATTGTCAGAGGTAGATTAATGTGGAGCGGATTGAGCCAAGGATCATCAGGTGGGTCGAACTCCTCTTCCAAACTGACGTGACTTCTAAAAAGTGCGTGTGACCCATTCCTAAAAGCAGCCGGTGAAACAAACCACACCCCGATGAGTTTGAGGGAGGACCGAGCGAGCGAGCGCACGCGCGGAGCAACAGCTGGACGGCGCACAACGGGCATCTGTGTGTGCCTTTGTTCAACATTAATACTACAGTTGTTGTTTCTGTAAATGCATGTGCATTTGTGTGTGACAGACAGAAAGAAATACTCCAAACGCGACGCTGAAGAGCCAGATTAAAGCAACCTTGCCTGGCCTACAGACATGACTGGGAGACCAACAAACTATCTTGCGCTTGTTAGGGCCCGAGCACCGATGGTGTGAGGACCCTCTTGGAATTGCTCTGTTTATTATTATATTATTATTATTATTATTATTCTTCTTCTTCTTCTCCGCAATGAATCGCATTTTTGAGGGCCTAAACATGCACGAAAACTCACGAAAATTTGCACACGCGTCAGAACTGGCGAAAATTTACATCTGATATGCGTTTCAAAATTGGGCGGGGCAAAATGGCTCGATAGCGCCACCTATAAAGGTTCAACGGAGTGCGCCTCGCGTTACGTTTCACGTACGTGTACGAAATTCGGTACATACATGTAATGGCCCAATACCTACAAAAAAGTCTCTTGGAGCGTAGCCCTTAACACAACAGGAAGTCAGCCATTTTGAACTTCCTCTCAGATTTTTGTGCAGTTTTTGCCATTTTCAGGCCTCGTACTTTAACGAACTCCTCCTACAGTTTTAATCTGATCATCTTCAAATTTGCTGAGTGTAATCTTAAGGCCTTTGCGACGTTAAATTGCGAAGATCTTGAGTTTTCGTCGAAGGGCGTGTCCTCGGCGGCCTGACAAATTTTGATGTTTCGCCATGAAACAGGAAGTTGCTGTAACTCAGGCAAACAATGTCGAATCTGCCCCAAACTTCACACGTTTGATAAGAGTTCTGTCCTGAACACATGTCCATGCTCATATTCAGTTACAGTCACAGCGCCACCTGCTGGCAACAGGAAGTGACATGTTTAACACTGTTGTGGACTCCTGATAACATATAAAAAAGTGCCAGCAAGTGTTAAACATGCTAACAACATACTTGAAACATGCTAAAACATGCTAGCAAGCACTTAGCTAAGTGCTAAAGCATGCTATTACTGCAATTCAATAGGAATTTGCTGTAACTCAGGTATGGAATGTCCAATCTGCCCCAAACTTCACATGTTTGATAAGAGTTCTGTCCTGAACACATGTCCATGCACATAATCAGTTACAGTCACAGCGCCACCTGCTGGCAACCGGAAGTGACATGTTTAACACTGTTGTGGACTCCTAATAACATATAAAAAAGTGCCAGCAAGTGCTAAACATGCTATCAACATACTTGAAAGATGCTAAAACATGCTAGCAAACACTTAGCTAAGTGCTAAAGCATGCTATTACTGCAATTAAATAGTAATTTGCTGTAACTCAGGCATGGAATGTCCAATCTGCCCCAAACTTCACACATGTGATAAGGGTCCTGCCCTGAACACATCTACATGAGAATATTCAGTTATAGTAATAGCGCCACCTACTGGCAACACGAAGTGACATGTTTAACACTGTGATGCAGTACTAGCAACATAGTAAATATGCCATTGAATTATAAACATGTTATAAACATGTTAAAACATGCTAGCAATTCTTAGCTAAGTGCTAAAGCATGCTAATGAAATGAAACAGGAAGTTGTTGTTACTTAAGAAGCCAATGTCCAATCTGCCCCAAACTTCACACATTTGATAAGAGTCCTGCCCTGAACACATCTACATGACAATATTCAGTTATAGTAATAGCGCCACCTACTGGCAACAGGAAGTGACATGTTTAACAGTGTGATGCAGTACTGGCAACATAGTAAATATGCCATTGAGTTATAAACATGTTATAAACATGTTAAAACATGCTAGCAATTCTTAGCTAAGTGCTAAAGCATGCTAATGAAATGAAACAGGAAGTTGTTGTTACTTAAGAAGGCAATGTCCAATCTGCCCCAAACTTCACACATTTGATAAGAGTCATGCCCTGAACACATCTACATGAGAATATTCAGTTATAGTAATAGCGCCACCTACTGGCAACACGAAGTGACATGTTTAACACTGTGATGCAGTACTAGCAACATAGTAAATATGCCATTGAATTATAAACATGTTATAAACATGTTAAAACATGCTAGCAATTCTTAGCTAAGTGCTAAAGCATGCTAATGAAATGAAACAGGAAGTTGTTGTTACTTAAGAAGACAATGTCCAATCTGCCCCAAACTTCACACATTTGATAAGAGTCCTGCCCTGAACACATCTACATGACAATATTCAGTTATAGTAATAGCGCCACCTACTGGCAACAGGAAGTGACATGTTTAACAGTGTGATGCAGTACTGGCAACATAGTAAATATGCCATTGAGTTATAAACATGTTATAAACATGTTATAAACATGTTAAACATGCTAGCAATTCTTAGCTAAGTGCTAAAGCATGCTAATGCTATGAAACAGGAAGTTGTTTTTACTTAAGAAGGCAAAGTTCAATCTGCCCCAAACTTCACATGTTTGATAAGAGTTCTGTCCTGAACACATGTGCATGCTCATATTCAGTTACAGTCATAGCGCCACCTGCTGGCAACAGGAAGTGACATGTTTAACAGCATGCTATTATACCCATAATAAAGGACATTTTTGTAACTGACTTTGACATACTCCCACTATATTTATCTACTTAAATGCACATTGCCCACCATGGTCTGTCTTCCTAAAGCCACCGGGTGGCGATGGCACGGGTGCGAGGGCCCTTTCAATGCTGCTTGCAGCTTTAATTTAACATGTTTTTAGAGGAGATGCATGGTGGCAGAACCTCTAGTTTTAAGAATGCATGACCTTATGAATAAAAAAAGAATAAGATACCTTGATAAGATAACTTCAATTACTTGAAACCATAACCTAAACCATATTAATCTGAATAATTTCCAGCATGTTTGTCAAAAAAGTTGCCTGTTTATTTGGTCCTCTAAAAAATGGTAAATGGTAAATGCGTTTAGTAGCATTTTGAATACTTTAACATTAATTAACATCACATTAACACAAATTTATGTTAAAAAAGGAGGTTGGCAAATGGCTGAATCAGGAACATTAAGATCTCATCAATTTAGTGTTAACTGTTCACAAGACAGTTTTCAACTAAAAACGAAAATCTTTTTATGCGGTTTTAGCAGTTCATTTACACGACAACAGCGTTTTTGAAAACGCAAACTTTTAAAAACGATTTCAAAGTGCATGTTTTTGAAAACGATATCAGTATTGTCTCCAAGTAAACTACAAAAACGCAAATCTGTGAAAACGGTGACCGCATGCGTGTTTAGTCTATGTGTTTCATTACAAAGTAACATCGCCACCTACTGGCCTGGCGGCAGAATACAGCGTTTTAGTGGTTTTCGCTGATCCGTGT
The DNA here is from genome assembly GCA_036326025.1 of Chrosomus eos. NCBI lineage: Eukaryota > Metazoa > Chordata > Actinopteri > Cypriniformes > Leuciscidae > Chrosomus > Chrosomus eos. The sequence goes on from CM070827.1 coordinate 2,809,370, forward strand.
GAACGGGAATGGTTTTGACAACATTGTCATCTGTACGAAGAAAAAACGTTTCTGTTTTTAGTACATCGTTGCGATGTAAACGAATTGAAAAGTATTTCAAATGTAGTTTGGTGCATTGTGTTTATAGTTCAAAAACGTTATAAGCAAAATGTCACACCTTTATGTCTATAAACCTTTGCTTACAAGAAAAGGGCCTACACACACTTCATGCTTGGTCACTAATAATAGTCATGGTTATCAGTAGATACACACAGAAGCATTTCTTATCAGCCGGATCTCGCCCGTTGGGAGATCTTGGCAGGTGGCGAGTGAGAGAGAGGTAAAAGAGGTCGGAAACTGAGAAAGACACACAGATGTGCTGGAGAACGGACGCGTTTCAAATGCTGTTTCACTGTAACTGAAAACAGAGTGAGTGTCTGAACATGTTTCCTGCGCCTCAGGAATATCTGCAGCGGAAAAACATACAAAAAACTGTTTAGTCAACACCTTTCGTTTTTTGGGGGTTTTGTCAGAAACAGATATCTATCTATCTATCTATCTATCTATCTATCTATCTATCTATCTATCTATCTATCTATCTATCTATCTATCTATCTATCTATCTACCATCTATCTATCTATCTATCTATCTATCTATCTATCATCTATCTATCTATCTATCTATCTATCTATCTACCATCTATCTATCTATCTATCTATCTATCTATCTATCTATCTATCTATCTATCTATCTATCTATCTATCATCTATCTATCTATCTATCTATCTATTTACCAATCATCTATCTATCTATCTATCTATCTATCTATCTATCTATCTATCTATCTATATCTATCTACCATCTATCTATCTATCTATCTATCTATCTATCTATCTATCTATCTATCTATCTATCTATCTATCTATCTATCTATTTACCAATCATCTATCTATCTATCTATCTATCTATCTATCTATCTATCTATCTATCTACCAATCATCTATCTATCTATCTATCTATCTATCTATCTATCTATCTATCTATCTATCTATCTATCTATTTACCAATCATCCATCTATCTATCTATCTATCTATCTATCTATCTATCTATCTATCTATCTATCTATCTGTCTATCTATCTATCTATCTATTTACCAATCATCTATCTATCTATCTATCTATCTATCTATCTATCTATCTATCTATCTATCTATCTATCTATCTATCTATCTATCTATCTATCTATCTATCTATCTATTTACCAATCATCTATCTATCTATCTATCTATCTATCTACAATACAAGTACAATCTACAATATCTATGTACAAGTAAAACACATGTAGGCCTATGTCTAATAATTCTATAAAAATAGTTTAAAATAGTTTTAGATTTAAAAAAGCATGTCATACTTCATGACACTGCTGTCTTTTTTATCACAACATTAGTTAATAATTAATTAAAGTATAGATTAACATTCTAACATTTCTTTGACACATGTGGAAGGTGCATCTTTACAACAATCCCCAACAATTACATCTGACGTCAGAGCCTCCCGATCTCCTCCGGGACAAAAACAACAGCCGAGTCCCTCAGTCTCCATATAACCTGAGGAACGCGATCTCTCAGGTGAATTATTGATCAGTCTTCTCATTTCGACCATTCAACTTCCAAAGCACTCGGGTGATGGTTTTTTGTGGAAGCTTGTAACCCGAGAACGGGTGTGTGTGTGGCGCGACCCGGCGAGCCATGTGGAGATCCTGACGCCTGCGGTGGATAATTCAGGCTTTATATAAAAAATGTCAGAAAGGAAGATAATCCTGAGCGTCCATAAATCGAGTAATTTATTCATGCCGGCCACGCGCTCATTAAGCTCAAATGGAGTTCAGTTTCAGCACAATCACAAAAGGAGGCTATCGTCTTTCAGGAGCTTGTCTACGTTTACCTACAACACACCGACCTGTACTTTTCCCTGCGCAGTTTCACGAGTTGCATATCAGAAAACTATTTCATTGACCTCACTGCCAAAAAATATTATCGGTTTAACTAAGGATAATTCCGGTATTTAGCACTTTGAGTCTATTTTCTAGTTTGTTTTGGATGAACTAGAGTGGTGGACACAGAAATGTTGAGGATGGGTCCTGTCTCGACTTTTTGACTCTTTTAGTCCTCCAACAGAAATCATGCGATGTTACAAAATGCCAAATAAAACACGACAGAAACTGTATTTCGCTACGCTACTTGTTTTTAATCATCAACGAACACCACTAACCACTCGGTGAGTTGCACAGTTTTGAAAACGAACGTTAAAGGGATAGGGGAGAGCGGGGCACAACCTAACACATTTTGGTTTTGGCTTAATTATTTAAAAAATAATTAAGTTAGATTCATATTTGTTTTACACAAGCAACATACACATCTCTGCTACAAATGAACACTTAAAGTTTTATTCTAGGACCTAACATTTTCGTGTAGTTGCACTGAAAGTGACAGAAGTGCAAATGTTACAACTTACCCCATATGCGGGGTTAATTGTAACAGACAGAGGGGTTAGTTGTAACACTTGTGTGTAACACACATAATTCAGTACTATTTTATCTGTATAGTTTGATATTGTTTGTGCATCTGTATAGATAGATATCCATACATCCATCCCTCATCCAATCATCTTTCTATTATGGATCAATATCATGGATAGAGATATAGGAAAGGGCTGCACAGTTTTGCAATAAATAAATAAATAAATAAATAAAATCATCAAATATTGTAATTGAAATTTAATTATATTTGTGTGTGGCAGTTGCATGCTCAATTATTATTATTATTTAAATGGTATTGCATGAAAAACAGGCTATATTTTTTAATAAATAAACAAGTGATCAATGCATAGTAAACAAAATTTGTGAAAGCCCAACAAAGTTTAATGTGGCAAAATAAATATATAAATACTCGAACCTGAAAACTTGTGTGGCTCCCTGTTTTCATTTGATTATCATTGTACACTTGGCGGCTTAGTTGTAACACTGTGTTACAACTAACCCCGCTGTGTAAAACATATTTTAAGCCTATAGCTAACAGTTGCTAGGAGATGCTGACATGTTTCAAAACGGTGCTGTGTTTTAGCCCACAAGACGGCGATTAAGGTAATATAAAGTAAGATTTGGTGACGTACACACCCAGCTCAGAAACCGAAAAAAACGTACGATGAAAAAAATTACTTGCATGGTGTCAAAACACTCTTTGTCCAGTATCTTCATGAAATATTATCAAAACTTTCCAAAAATTCATGGGAGACCGTCTTCTGGCAGCGAGAGAAAAAGAGCAGAAACACAACCGGCTTGATCCTGACTAACTATGTAAACGGTCCGTGTTACATCTAACCCCGTGTTAGTTTGTGCCCCGCGCTCCCCTACTCCACTTTCTTTGGAAATAGGCCGATCTCAAGGTCTGGCGGTACCACTTTTAGCATAGCTTAGCATACATCATTGAAGTGGATAAGACCATTAGCATTTCTCCAAAAAAAAAAAAATGACCAAAGTGTTTCGATATTTTTCCTATTGGATTTTGAATGGATTCAAAAACGGTAAAACCGTTTAACTCTCTGGGGGAGTTGTAAAATGAGCCTATTTCCAAAAAAAGTGGAGTATCCCTTTAAAGGTTGTAGGACATGTTTGTGCATGCCCATAGACAGCCACTCTGAAGCGCTCAGAGGCGATCCTAAAAGAGTCAAAAAGTCGAGACAGGACCCATCGTCAACATTTCTGTGTCCACCACTCTAGTTCATCCAAAACACACTAGAACATAGACTCAAAGTGCTAAATACTGGAATTTTTCTTTAATAAAGCCATACAATTTTAAGTTCATTGAAATTAAAAATTTGAGTTAATACAATGGAGATTGGTTTAATGAAATATTATTTTATTTTAACCACATTTGTTATTTAAGTTGATTTGATAAAAATAAAAATAAAAACAGTGCTTCCATTGAAAGGAATATTCTGGGTTCAATATGTTAAGCTCAATTGACAGAATAAGTGGGATAAAGTTATACCACCAAAAATAAAAAGCCAAATAAAACCAAATAAAAAGCAAAAATTACTGTAAGAAAACCTAAAAGTTTAAGGCAACCATGCAGCTGCAGGACATTTTTGAGTTTTCTCAACTTAGGGTCGTTAGCTGTACAAACTTTTAAATAGTTGAATAAACTTTAAAAACAGAATTGGTCAAACAAAATGTAAGTTGGATTTTTTACAGTGTAGAAGTAAAATGGGCCAATTTTGAGAATTCAAAAGCAGAAATTGATTTATAAAAGCACACGATTCTTCTGATTGACGTTCTGTATTATTAAAGTCTCGTAATTTTTATGTTTTCATGGCAACAAAGTTTTAAAATTGGATATAACTCAACAAGTAAACATGATGTGATTTTACACTGAAATCATGTTAACACACATATCTATGTTTTGTGGCTTTATGCTATTTAAAGGAGCCTCATTCACAACCACTTTAAGCATCATTAATAAAAAAGTAGGAAAGTTTCAATTAGTATTATTTTTATTATTACCTAACTCAACCCGAGCTGCTGCGTTCTTAGCCATTTTCAAGAAATATCTGAGGATGCATCTTTTTCAGCAACACTTGATCCATACTTACACTTTCTTTTCTTTTTTTCTCTTCTATTCTATATCTATTTAAAAAAAGGTAAAATAATTACATATACTGCGTTAGACTAAACTGGGAAGGGTCACAGCTCATATTGTTGTCCTATTGTTAGTTTAATTGCTTGTATTGCTCTCCTCATTTGGATACAAGTGTCTGTTAAATGATTAAATGTTGTGATAATAAACATTATACCACAAGTGCTGATGATATTGAACCCAGAATATTCCTGTGAGTTAATGGTCTTATAGTTCTTCTTCTCTTCAAGTCGCGACTTACTTACTTATTATAGGCATAACGCTGGTTTTAGAGACTATAGAGATTTTGGAGACCCATCAACACAATCCACCTGTCAAACAACACACACACACACACACACACACACACACACACACACACACACACACACGCACGCACGCACGCACGCACGCACACGTCATAATAGGCAGCAAAAGGTTTGAAAACTTGCTTTTATTTTGATAAAGTCAGATGAAATGTAGTTTTGCGGTGGTGGATGTATTTTAGTGTTTGAAACTTAAACTCAGTTTCATACAGTGTCATTAAAGCACGTCTGACGAGCCCGTTTGGTGCAAAATGGCTGCTTTGATAAAGAGGCGTTTAAATGCAACAGGTGGAACTGTCAAATGTCAGAGCCGTCCGACAAATCACTGGCAGCTGTAACAGCACACACACACACACACACACACACACACACACACACACACACACACACACACACACACACACACACACACACACACACACACACACCACACACACACACACACACACACACACACACACACACACACACACACACACACACACACACACACCTACCTCTCTCGCGCGCACACACCTATCTCACGCGCGCGCGCGCACACACACACACTCTCTCTCTCTCTTTCACACACACACACACACACACACACACACACACACACACACACACACACACACACACACACACACACACACCTCTCACACACAAACACACACGCTCACCTTACTAGAACCCACACGCTCCCTCTCTCTCACACAGACACACACACACACACACACACCTCTCTCTTACACACACACCTCTCTATCTCTCTCTCACTCACACACACACTCCTCTCTTACACACACACACACACACACACACACACACACACACACACACACACCTCTCTCTCTCTCCACACACACACACACACACACACACACACACACACACACACACACACACACACACACACACACACACACACACACACACACCTCTCTCTCTCTCTCTCTCTCTCTCTCTCTCTCTCTCTCTCTCTCTCTCTCTCTCTCACGCACACACTGAAAAGATGACAACAAGTTTTTAAAGGTATCTAGTTTTATATAATTAGCTAATTGCAGGAGTCCTATAGTTACACCACAATAATTACAAAGAGAGACATGCACGGGAACATCAGAGAGTCATCTCAGATTCCTAATTCTATTCCCCGTTTCACTGACTAAATAAACCGGATAGCGCCACCTTGTGGACGGCCTTTCCCCTTCCGTGCATACAGTTACAACTGAGTGTTTAAAAGAATATTTCAATTATAGCAGATTGTTCTAATATCTGACTGCTTATAAAAATAGTTTTGATAAACTGTACATAAAACGTTTGGGCTCAGTAAGAGTTTTGTGAAGAAAGAAATTAATACTTTCATTCAGCAAGGATGCATTAAATTATTCAAAAGTGACAGTAAATACATTTATGATGTTAAAAGTTTTTGTTATTTTAAATAAATGCTGTTCTTTTGAACTTTCTATTCATCAAAGAATCATGAAAAGAAGTATTTTTCCTAAGAACTGATTTCAACATTGATAATAATCATAAATGTTTCTTGAGCATCAAATCATCATATTATAGTGATTTCTGAAGGATCATGTGACACTGAAGACTGGAGTAATGATGCTGAAAATTCAGCTTTGATCACAGGAATAAATTATACTTTACTATATATTCACATAGAAAACAGCTGATTTACATTGAAATAATATAATATTTTTGGTCAAATAAATGCAGCCTTGGTGAGCAGAAGACAAATCTTACCAACCCTGAACTACAGTAGCTATATAGTTTTAAACTTCGGTATGAAGGAAATATCTCATTGGCAACTCAATCATACTATACATCAAACCCAATTCTTAACATTATTCTGCTGACCCCATAAACCTGCTTATACTAATTAGGCACATATTTCCATTTCTTTTTCTAAATAATAATGTGAAACCCAAGGTCAGAATGTGATCTGAGCCATACCCTGTGATCAAATAAAACTATTTATTAATTACATGTAGAAAAGTGCATGTGCAACTTAAAGGATAATTCCGGTTTTTAGCACTTTGAGTCTATTTTCTAGTGTGTTTTGGATGAACTAGAGTGGTGGACACAGAAATGTTGGCGATGGGTCCTGTCTCGACTTTTTCACTCTTTTAGAATCGCCTCTGAGTGCTTCAGAGTGGCTGTCTATGGGCATGCACAAACATGTGCTTAAAACAACCCAACGTTCGTTTTCAAAACTGTGCAACTCACCGAGTGGTTAGTGGTGTTCGTTGATGATTAAAAACAAATATATCGGCGCAATGTATGATTTCAATCCGTGTTATTTGCTATGGTGGAACTATTATTTCAGACACCTCACAACCGCGTATAAACTTCCGCTCGCTATATCTCCCGTAGCGCAGTAATATCAACAAACACTGAGTCCTCCAACAGACATCAATGCGATTTAACAAAACGCCAAATAAAACACGACAGAAACTGTATTTCGCTACGCTACTTGTTTTTAATCATCAACGAACACCACTAACCACTCGGTGAGTTGCACAGTTTTGAAAACGAACGTTGGGTAGTTTTAAGCACATGTTTGTGCATGCCCATAGACAGCCACTCTGAAGCGCTCAGAGGCGATACTAAAAGAGTCAAAAAGTCGAGACAGGACCCATCGTCAACATTTCTGTGTCCATCCAAAACAAACTAGAAAATAGACTCAAAGTGCTAAATACCGGAATTATCCTTTAAGAATATTACGGAGGCCGAGAGAGCTCAACGTGCTGCAAGCTAAAGAAGACGCATGCAATTAGAAAAAAAACGTATGCAAACAGAAAAACGCATGCAAATAGAAAAAAAACGCATGCAAATAGAAAAAACACCCGCAAATTAAGAAAACATCTTCATCAGTTTCACAACACATGTGTGCTCCAAATACTCACAACACAACCAAATAGAGAAACGCGCTGCAAAAGTTCACAACACAACCAAATACAGAAACGCGCTGCAAAAGTTCACAACACAACCAAAAACAGCAACGCTGCAAGTAACACAGACCACAACGGAAATGTTTCCGGGGAACCAAATAAGTGACGGACCCGGCTGGGACGTGCTTATTGCTCGTGAGCATCCCTATGCCCTACTCCCTTCGAAGGGCAGATGGCAGAGCTTTTCAAGTGGGACTTTGGAGTGAGCGTGGCACTAGTGTCCCATTTATGTAGCCGTTTAGAACGCACTTGATGAAGGGAGCAACGAAAGACAACGTAATTTCCAACGTAATTATTTTCACCTGGGATGTTCCCATGACACCGCAGCAGTTGTCCATCAGCTGAACTGCTGTTCTGACGACAGAAATAAATGTATTTGTTTATTTTTCCTTTACAAAAAAGAAATGTTACAATATGCGTTTATTTAAACTTTGGACCCTACATTAACTAACATTTCTTATGAAACTTTTCTTTATGAAAATTTAAACATAACATGAAACACTTTGTATAGTGTAACTGATGTATAGATTAATATCTTGCCTTCATGTTCGTCTTCTCTATCTTTTTTATTTATATTTTAGTTTCCAGCTCATTGTTCTTTTCTCATTTGTATTCTGATGACATTGAACATATTGTTAATACATTTTGTATACTGTATACAAGTTGTATGTCATAAAAAATGAATCTCTGTGTGTTTTTGCGGGGTAAAAGATTTTTTTTTATATAAAATAAAATAAAGTAGAATTTTGAGCTGTAAGCAAAGAGTATAGAATAACTATAAAAAAAGTATAATATTACAATATATTATAATATTGTTTATATATACAATATATTACAATATTATTTTAAAATTATAGTTAATTTATAAAAAATATACGTTCTTTGCTGTAAGCACGTCCTGTCTATCACGTCCCAGCCGGGTCCGTCACTTATTTTTGTGTGTCCCGGTAACACGTTTCGTATTTGGTTGTGTTTAATTGCAGCGTTTGCTGTATTTGGTTGTGTTGTGAACTTTGCAGCGCGTTTCTGTATTTGGTTGTGTTGTGAGTATTTGGAGCACACATGTGTTGTGAAACTGATGAAGATGTTTTCTTAATTTGCAGGTGTTTTTTTTCTATTTGCATGCGTTTTTTTCTATTTGCATGCATTTTTTTCTATTTGCATGCGTCTTCTTTAGGTTGCAGCACGTTGAACTCTCTCGGCCACCGTAGGAATATCCATCAGGAAACATCCCTAAAAAGCCTGGTCTCTGTCCTCGAGCTGTTGGAAGGTGGAGTCCTGCTCCAGTT
>CM070827.1:2821076-2878576 GCA_036326025.1 Chrosomus eos
AAAACAGTTATTTTAAACTGTAATAATATTTCACATGCTGTTACTGTATTATTTATAAAATACATGCAGCCTTGGTAAACAGAAGTCTTCTTTAAAAAACAATAAAAAACAGTTGTGTACATTACATATAGATTTAAGTAGAAATTACTGTAGTTTATAAAAAGTTATAACTTTTTTATAAAAAAGTTCAGTTTACTACGAGAGACATGGAACTATTACATGAGATTAGTTGCCAGGAACAACAGTCGAACATACGGTTTAGTGCGCATTATATAAAACTGTGAATGTCACGACTGACCAATCAGATTCTATGTAATGATTATAGTAATGATTATAGGCATGTATTAAGTTTACCATTAAGTTTACAAACAATACAAGTAAAAAACACATGAAAAATCAATACAGAAAATAGAGCCCTATTTTATGGACTTGAGAGTGTTGATGTTAATAGGAGAATCAGCAGCGTCATTCTTTAACGTGTTTAATATTTTAATATTTAAACTTTAAATACCTTAAACGCACACAAAAAATGGCCAAAAAGCTCAAGATTTAAAAAATAAATATTCCACAAATAAAGTACAAAAGTACAAGCTGCGCAAAACGTATTACCGTAATCAATGTAATATATCTGAATCTGACTTTATCCCATCGTAAGATATTTAAATAAATAGTCTAATTATAAATGCATATCACAACAACTACAACTACATCATCTATTCAAAGCTTGGAAAATTCTATAAAATTCCCCAAACTTTAAATCCGTTACCATGATGTTGTAGGCTTCTCCGCCCGGCTTCGGCTGAGCAGGAATGATTCCCTGAATTAGCAGCTGCTCCAGGATCTCACTGGACTCGGGCCGGTCTTCGCTTCGCTGGGCCAGTCCAGGACTCTGGGCTACACACAACACACACACACACACACACACACACACACACACACACACACACACACACACACACACACACACACACACACACACACACGACACACACACACACACACACCACACACGACACACACACACACACACACACACACACACAACACCACACACACACACACCACACACACACACACACACCACACACACACACACACGACACACACACGACACACACACACACAGACACACACACACACACACACACACAACACACACACGACACACACACGACACACACACGCACACACACAGACACACACACACACACACACACACACACACACACACACCACACACACACACACACACACACACACACACACACACACACACACGGACACAGACACACGCACACGCACACACGCACAGACACACACACACACACACACACACACACACACACACACACACACACACAAAATAAATATTAGATTTAGCCTGCATGCGAAATCAGCTTTTCTACACTACCAGTCAAAAGTTTAGGATCTGTAAGATTTTTAATGTTTTTAAAAGTCACTTCTGCTCACCAAGGCTGCGTTTATTTGACTAAAAATACAACAACAAAAAAAACCAGTAATGCGAAATATTATTACGATTTAAAATAAGCTGTTTTCTATGTGAATATATAGTAAAGTGTAATTTATTCCTGTGATCAAAGCTGAATTTTCAGTCTTCAGTGTCACATGATCCTTCAGAAATCACTATAATATGATGATTTGATGCTCAAGAAACATTTATGATTATTATCACAGTTGAAAACAGTTCATTTCAGGATTCTTTGATGAATGGAAAGTTCAAAAGAACACATTTATAATGTTACAAAAGATTTGATTTCAAATAACACATGAACAAAACTGTTTTCCACATTGATAATAATAATGAATGTTTCTTGAGCATCAAATCATCATATTATAGTGATTTCTGAAGGATCATGTGACACTGAAGACTGGAGTAATGATGCTGAAAATTCAGCTTTGATCACAGGAATAAATTACCTTTTAAAATATATTCAAATAGAATTTTTTTTTAATTGTCATAATATTTAACAATATTACTTTCTTTTTTTTCAATCAAAGAGACTTCTTTAAAAAACTTAAAAAATCGTACCGATCCAAAACTTTTGACTGGTAGTGCGTGTCTCTGAACGACCAAAGATGTCCAGCAGTTTTGGGTTAAATTAGAGTTGTGTTGTTTTCTAACCTCGTATGGGTGGAAGGAGTGCAGGAACAGATCCGGGGAGAACGACTGGCTCTCTCGCGTCCAGACTGACGCCGCTGTCTGTGGTCATCTTAGACACGGCAGATTCCCCACGGGATCCTCCCTGAGCCACAGCAAACTACACAAGAAAACAGCCAATCAGATATCAGTACAACACTGACGTCTACACGGACTCTGGGTTTAGATGGATAAACCAGCTAAGATCAGTAAACCAGTGTGGCTGTTTGCATAAACTGCTCTTAAAAGTTAGTCATCTAAATATCGTCTTCAAGATTGGTCATAACTTTTTTAAGTAAGGTAGATCGGTCTAATTTTAATAAAAAAATAAAATAAAATTAAGACTGATTACCTCTTGTCTTGCTAATAGTTGGTCAAACTTTATCTTAAAGGGATAGTTCACCCAAAAAAAATAATTCTGTCATCATTTACTCTCCTTCATGTTGTTCCAAACCTGTATGAGTTTCTTTCTTATGCTGAACGCAAAATAAAATATTTTGAAGAATGTTTGTAACTAAATAGTTGTTGGGCACCATTGACTTCCATGGTCTTTTCCCATTTTTATGGAATGGAAGTTAATTTGAGCCCCACAACTGTTTGGTTACAAACATATTTGACACATTGTTTTATTACATTTTTAAACCCAACGGTTTGTTTTTGTCCATATTTGACACATAGTTTCAATTTTTTTATTACATTTTTTTTAAACCCAACGGTTGTTTGTCCATATTTGACATTTTTTTTTTTTTTTACATTTTTTAAGTAAAATATTAAACCCAACGGTTGAGTTTGTCCATATTTGACACATTGTTTCAATTTTTTAAGTAAAATGTTAAACCCAACGGTTGTTTGTCCAAATTTGACACATTGTTTAAAATTTTTTATTAAAATGTTAAACCCAACGGTTGTATTTGTCCATATTTGACACATTGTTTAAAATTTTTTATTAAAATGTTAAACCCAACGGTTGAGTTTGTCCATATTTGACACATTGTTTCAATTTTTTAAGTAAAATGTTAAACCCAACGGTTGTGTTTGTCCATATTTGACACATTGTTTAAAATTTTGTATTAAAATGTTAAACCCAACGGTTGTATTTGTCCATATTTGACAAATTGTTTACATTCTTTAACTAAAATATTAAACCCAACGGTTGTGTTTTTCCATATTTGACACATTTTTAAAATTTTGTATTAAAATGTTAAACCCAACGGTTGAGTTTGTCCATATTTGACACATTGTTTAAAATTTTGTATTAAAATGTTAAACCCAACGGTTGAGTTTGTCCATATTTGACACATTGTTTCAATTTTTTAAGTAAAATGTTAAACCCAACGGTTGAGTTTGTCCATATTTGACACATTGTTTCAATTTTTTAAGTAAAATGTTAAACCCAACAGTTGAGTTTGTCCATATTTGACACATTGTTTCAATTTTTTAAGTAAAATGTTAAACCCAACGGTTGTGTTTGTCCATATTTGACACATTGTTTAAAATTTTGTATTAAAATGTTAAACCCAAAGGATGTATTTGTCCATATTTGACAAATTGTTTACATTCTTTAACTAAAATATTAAAACCAACGGTTGTGTTTGTCCATATTTGACACATTGTTTCATTTTTTTAAGTAAAATGTTAAACCCAACGGTTGAGTTTGTCCATATTTGACACATTGTTTAAAATTTTGTATTAAAATGTTAAACCCAACGGTTGAGTTTGTCCATATTTGACACATTGTTTCATTTTTTTAAGTAAAATGTTAAACCCAACGGTTGAGTTTGTCCATATTTGACACATTGTTTCATTTTTTTAAGTAAAATGTTAAACCCAACGGTTGAGTTTGTCCATATTTGACACATTGTTTAAAATTTTGTATTAAAATGTTAAACCCAACGGTTGAGTTTGTCCATATTTGACACATTGTTTCATTTTTTTAAGTAAAATGTTAAACCCAACGGTTGAGTTTGTCCATATTTGACACATTGTTTCAATTTTTTAAGTAAAATGTTAAACCCAACGGTTGTGTTTGTCCATATTTGACACATTGTTTAAAATTTTGTATTAAAATGTTAAACCCAACGGTTGTATTTGTCCATATTTGACACATTGTTTACATGTTTTATTAAAATGTTAAACCCAACGGTTGAGTTTGTCCATATTTGCTCAATTGTCAAAACATTCTTCAAAATAGCGTCTGTTATGTTCAGCAGAACAAATAAATTCATACAGGTTTGGAACAACTTGAGAGTCGACAGAATTTTCATTTTTGGGTGAACTATCCCTTTAAGACACAGTGGCTAAAGTTTATGTTGGTTGGTTTTCATCGTCTTTAATAATTAATCTAATAACGACTATATTAAATATACCCAAAATCACAGTTGTGGGGAAAAACAAAACTCTTTATCTTTCAACATTGGCTATATATAAAACCACTGTCGACTCACTCATATTCCCTTCACTATGAATTAATGAAATCATTTTAAAGCCTACCTCATTCCCGTTCAGACTGCCCGGTTTCACGGGTTCAACCACCGTGATTTTGGAGCTCCCGCATCCCATGTTTATCTCTCAGGATTGCGCGCGCTCTCGGTGCGAATTCTATTCGAATGCGCGTAAAGTTATTAAACATTCCAACACATGATCCACGAGCGCGCGCGTATCGTCGTCGTCACGGACTCTCTGCGTTGCTACGGTTCGTTGCTACAATAAATCTGACCCTGTTCCAGAGGTCACGTCACCTGTTCTGTTGCCTTGGCTCTGCTCGTCAAAAATAAAACACGAGTTTATACTGGTAATTGATTATTAGAACAAACGTGTCATCGCGAGTTACTTAGTCACTGGTTTATTTCATTACAATGTTAACTCATTAACTAAATATCGGAACAAGACACTGTTTTCTTACAATTTTGTGTTTTTTTTAGTGGCAAAACTGTTATGATCCTTTTTTATTATTCTATAGGAATTTCAGTTTGTCTTATAGGATCTTATTTGATTTTTAGAATCTTATTGGACATTGTCATATTTATAAATGGAATATTTCAATAATTTGAAAACCTAATAATTTAATAGCCTAATAATTTGCATTATTAGGCTATTAAATGCAATTATCAACTAATTATAAACAAGCTACAATAGGATTATGTTATATTTTTATTTAATAATTTATAAGTTTTACACAATAAACATTGAAATAAATATTTAAATAGATTTAGATACTTTTTTTTAGATACTTGCATAGCTGTAAAAAAATATTATGATGCACTTTCATATTTTAAGATTGAAGTTCTGCGTTTGCACTCTTAAAAATTAGGTTCTTTACTGGCAATTATGGGAACCTTTAACATTCATGGCACTTTTGCATTCCATAAAAGGTTGTTTATAAGTGGATGTATAGTGGATTTTTTTGATTTGGCCCAATGTTCATACTTTAATAAAAGGGTTATTTTTTAAAGAATGTTCACTGAAAATCCCCTTTTAGAACCTTTATTTTTAAGAGTGAATGATGGGACAAATGTGAAACTAAAATCTGTCTATATAAGGCAAACGCTGCAAAATTGATGGTTTCTGTACGGTTAAATGTTTACAGCACACAGAATATTTGTTTACAAAGCTCAATCAGTTTCTCTGGTCAATTTACTGTGGATCCCTTGGCAGTCTGGGAACCGATTACATGTAATAATGGCACGTAATAGACCACAATAATCCCAATGGACATGCGGCTCACAGGCAGTGTTTTAATTTCCTTTTATTTGCTGCATTTGGCCATGACTTGACAGATCATCATTATGTCACCTAGACACAAATGCAAACATGCCAAGATATCCTTTGGATGACTAATCAGACTTATTGCCATGCAACACTCAAAGATGCAATAAAATATAATGTATTTAGTGAATGATGTCTACTAGATTTAATCAAACAAACACACAAACAAAAAAACACCCTCAATTAGTTATTAATATAAATAGTATAGGCCAAGGAAAAATATGCATTAAATGTACTGTATTAAAAGATGTATTCGTAAATACATAGGCTATAAATAAATACATTATATTTAATAAATATAATAATTGAATGCAAAATGTGATTAATAACATATATAAATAAAAATAAATAAAATATAAATGCACATTTTAATGGCACATTTATAGGCTTCTTGAGTCTTAAACCAAATTTGTTTAAATTTTGTTCAAATTTTCAGTTGTTTCAATTTTTGAAATTAAATATTTAAACCCAACATTTGTGTTTGTCCATTTGACACATTGTTTCAATTTTTAAATTAACATTTTAAACTCAATGGTTGTGTTTGTCCATATTTGACACATTGTTTAGATATTTTTATATATATTTTTAAAACCTAACGGTTGTGTTTGTCCATATTTGACATATTATTTTTAGAAAATGCAAATACAAATTTTAAATCCAATGGTTGTGTGTCCATATATGACACATTGTTTTAATGATTAACCCCTTAGCTGTCACCCCCCTTTTTGATAATGGAGATTAAAATGCAATATTCAAACTTAAATGGTTGTAACTCAAGAATGCTTTGGAATATAGACCTAAGTTTGGGCTTGTTTTTAAGAAAACACTCAGCAGATTATTGCTGAGTCAAAAAAATTAAGTATGGAAAAGTTATGGAAGTTTACATTTACAGTAATTCAAATATAATGTACTTTATATATTTTTTCTTTTATATAAAATATATATTTTAAAAATATGTTTTAAAATCAAAATCAATGTTTGCAAAAAATCAAAAAAACATTTTGCATTTTGTTTAGGCGTAATACCAAAAATAGCCACCGGGTGCCATTGAATTTCATTGAATGGGCTCTATGCACGGCGGTATTTCCGGTGAAGGGTTGAGGATGCTCGATAACTTCCGCCGATCGTAGAGTCCAATGCAATACTGAGAATTTATATTGAATTTTATACTCCATGGTTATACTAAAGAAACGTTAGTCACAAAAACAGACAAAACAGACACCCCTCGTTGTGTTTATGCTTCTTTTTAAAATTATATTAAATAAACATAACTATATATAAAATTACATCTAAACATATGAAAGTTTCGTTTCAAAGACGGGAGGACAGTACATTTTGAAGACACTGCCATAATCCCGTTTTCCTCGGTTTTCCTCCGCTTTAATCTCCCCAACCGGAAACTGAAGAGCATCCTTGCGTCAAATGCGGAACTTATGCGTGCATATAGCCTATTTAGTTGTGTGCATTCTGCCATAACAAATTAATACATTTCTGTCCAAATATCACTTCTGTCACAAAATATGGAACCTTGAGACTCAGACCTTTCTGACAATATGTGTTTTGTCAAGATTAGAAAAGGTTTTGATCATAAATTATGAAAACATGATAATGCCCAAAAGGGGAGGAGCCTGATCACATAATTTAGAGTACAGTTTCTATGGTAACGCAACATCCAATTTCAAAACGGTTTTCACAGGATGAATTCTGAGTTCGTAAGCTAATTTATGATAACTACTAAAATATGTGATGTAATAAAAAAGAATATATATATATAAATCATATATATATAATATTATACTTTTTAGAGGGTAATATTATTTAATAATTTTTTTTAGTGACAAATACTAGATTATATGTTTTATTATGAACTTTTAGTAGGAAACCCAAAGTTTCAATTATTAAAAGTGTGTGCGTCGACATTTTGGGTCAGAAACTCCTGTTATGATGTAGATTTTTTGAGGTGCACTTTTGTCATAAATTCATCAATTACTCTTCCTACATAATTTGTAGCACAAAACAGTGGTAAAATATATATTTAGAAGTCTTAGACCTTTCCAACGATATATAATTTGTCATAATTAGATTAGGATTTAATAGAAATATAATGAAGTAAAGGCGTCCGGCTAGCTGGACGGTGACGGGGTTTTAAATAAAAATGTTCATTGTTTAAATGTTTTAATCAAAATTGTAAGTAATCAAAAAAACGGTTGTGTTTGTCCATATTTGACACATTGTTTAATTTTTTAAATATTTTTTTTTAAACCTAACGGTTGTGTTTTGTCCATATTTGACACATTGTTTATTTTTTTTAATATTTTTTTTAAAACCCATCGGTTGTTTGTCCATATTTGACACATTGTTTAATTTTTTTATAATTTTTTTTTAAACCCAACGGTTGTGTTTGTCCATATTTGACACATTGTTTAATTTTTTTAATATTTTTTTTTAAACCCAACGGTTGTGTTTGTCCATATTTGACACATTGTTTAATTTTTTTAATATTTTTTTTAAAACCCAACGGTTGTGTTTGTCCATATTTGACACATTGTTTAATTTTTTAATTTTTTAAAACAAGTTGTTGTCATATTGAATTTATTTTTTAGATTTTAAACCCAACGGTTTGTGTTTGTCCATATTTGACACATTGTTTAATTTTTTTAAGATTTTTTTTAAAACCCAAGGTTGTGTTTGTCCATATTTGACACATTGTTTAATTTTTTTAAGATTTTTTTTAAAACCCAACGGTTGTGTTTGTCCATATTTGACACATTGTTTAATTTTTTTAAATGATTTTTTTTAAAACCCAACGGTTGTGTTTGTCCATATTTGACACATTGTTTAATTTTTTAAGATTTTTTTTTAAAACCCAACGGTTGTGTTTGTCCATATTTGACACATTGTTTAATTTTTTTAAGATTTTTTTTAAAACCCAAGGTTGTGTTTGTCCATATTTGACACATTGTTTAATTTTTTTAAGATTTTTTTTAAAACCCAACGGTTGTGTTTGTCCATATTTGACACATTGTTTAATTTTTTAAGATTTTTTTTAAAACCCAACGGTTGTGTTTGTCCATATTTGACACATTTTTAATTTTTTTAAGATTTTTTTTAAAACCCAACGGTTGTGTTTGTCCATATTTGACACATTGTTTAATTTTTTTAAGATTTTTTTTTAAAACCCAACGGTTGTGTTTGTCCATATTTGACACATTGTTTAATTTTTTTAAGATTTTTTTTAAAACCCAACGTTGTGTTTGTCCATATTTGACACATTGTTTAATTTTTTTAAGATTTTTTTTTAAAACCCAACGGTTGTGTTTGTCCATATTTGACACATTGTTTAATTTTTTTAAGATTTTTTTTAAAACCCACGGTTGTGTTTGTCCATATTTGACACATTGTTTTAAATTTTTTTAAGAATTTTTTTTTAAAACCCAACGGTTGTGTTTGTCCATATTTGACACATTGTTTAATTTTTTTAAATATTTTTTTAAAACCCAACGGTTGTGTTTGTCCATATTTGACACATTGTTTAATTTTTTTAAATATTTTTTTAAAACCCAACGGTTGTGTTTGTCCATATTTGACACATTGTTTAATTTTTTTAATATTTTTTTTAAAACCCATCGGTTGTGTTTGTCCATATTTGACACATTGTTTAATTTTTTTAAATATTTTTTTTAAAACCCAACGGTTTGTGTTTGTCCAATTTGACACATTGTTTAATTTTTTTAAATTATTTTTTAAAACCCAACGGTTGTGTTTGTGCACATTTGACACATTGTTTAATTTTTTTAAATATTTTTTAAAACCCAACGGTTGTGTTTGTCCAATTTGACACATTGTTTAATTTTTTTAAAGATTTTTTAAAACCCAACGGTTGTGTTTGTCACATTTGACACATTGTTTAATTTTTTTAAAATATTTTTAAAACCCAACGGTTGTGTTTGTCCAATTTGACACATTGTTTAATTTTTTTAAATATATTTTTTAAAACCCAACGTTTGTGTTTGTCCATATTTGACACATTGTTTAATTTTTTTAAAATTTTTTTTAAAACCCAACGGTTGTGTTTGTCCATTTGACACATTGTTTAATTTTTTTAAATATTTTTTTTAAAACCCAACGGTTGTGTTTGTCCATATTGACACATTGTTTAATTTTTTTAAATATTTTTTTAAAACCCAACGGTTGTGTTTGTCCATATTTGACACATTGTTTAATTTTTTTAAATATTTTTTTTAAAACCCAACGGTTGTGTTTGTGCACATTTGACACATTGTTTAATTTTTTAAATATTTTTTTAAAACCCAACGGTTGTGTTTGTGCACATTTGACACATTGTTTAATTTTTTTAATTTTTTTTAAAACCCAACGGTTGTGTTTGTGCCTATTTGACACATTGTTTAATTTTTTTAAATATTTTTTAAAACCCAACGGTTGTGTTTGTGCACATTTGACACATTGTTTAATTTTTTAATATTTTTTAAAACCCAACGGTTGTGTTTGTGCACATTTGACACATTGTTTAATTTTTTAAATATTTTTTAAAACCCAACGGTTGTGTTTGTGCACATTTGACACATTGTTTAATTTTTTAAATATTTTTAAAACCACGGTTGTGTTTGTGCACATTGACACATGTTTAATTTTTAAATATTTTTTAAACCCAACGGTTGTGTTTGTGCACATTTGACACATTGTTTAATTTTTTAAATATTTTTTAAAACCCAAATGGTTGTGTTTGTGCACATTTGACACATTGTTTAATTTTTTAAATATTTTTTAAAACCCAACGGTTGTGTTTGTGCACATTTGACACATTGTTTAATTTTTAAATAATTTTTAAAACCCAATGTTGTGTTTGTGCACATTTGACACATATTTTTAATTTTTAAATGAAATTTAAACCCAACATTTGTGTTTTTTTAATAAAAATGTTAATCCCAACGTTTGTAAGCCTATTTGTTCATATTTGACATATTATTTAAAAAAATTTAAATCAAATTTTTAAACCCAACGGTTATGTGCACTGTTTAAAATTGCTGTACAAATACAGTCAATTTCCTACAGTAAAATACTGTTATTTCAATAAACAGTTTAATCCTGTAATTTACAGTCTATGTTCCATAAATTAATTACTTGCGGTAAATCTACAGCATTTATGTGTAAACCCATTTATTCCTGGAAAAAACAGTCTTGGACTGTAAAAAATAGCACGTGGGGGCGGGGCATCTTCAACAGTTTATTTTCGATAAGCACTGAAATGAAAATTAAGCAATTTAATCATCTGTGGAACGGGCAGGACTCGAAAAACTCCAGCCAATCATTTCCAAGACCATCTAGAATCATTGGACAGTAAGTTTGTCAATCAAACGGTCGTACCCCCCCCCCCCCCCCCCCCCCCCCAGTCGGCGTTGGAGGAAAGAAGGTAGGACCATTTGAATTGAGTGTTTTCAAAATCTGCCGGTCGTTTTCCAAATCACATACTTTGAGCGCGAATGGCTATTTGGAGGCAGCAGCTCTCAACGGTTGAGGTATTTCGCATGCTAATGCTCTCTGAGCTCCGATTATTACTGTGAATTCTTTGCTTGGTTAAAGTTAAGTTACCATTTAGAAATTAGCTTGGCTTACTTTTGTTGTAATCCTTAACTCGATTTACATTAATTTGTGATTCAGTAACGTTAAGTTACATGGTGCGAATCATGCGTCATTCGCATAATGCACACAAGATGGAGAATAATTACAAAACTACTCGAAATATCCAGATCCATTATAGTAATTAAATTTAGTGGTCAATTTTGTTTAGTTTCCATGCAAATAATGTTAAGCTGTTAAAATTCCCAAAGCAAAATATAGCCTATATATATATGTGTGACCCAGTCAGGTCCGGCGTTGGAGGAAAGAAGGTAGGACAATTTGGAAATGTGTGCTTTCAAAATCTGCCGGTTTTCCAAATCACATACTTTGAGCGCGAATGGCTTTTTGGGGGCTTTAGTGGTCGATTTAGTGGTGCGAGTCTGAGTTTTAGTGAGATTCACATATTAAAAAGTCAAAGAGGTTGTTTTTGAAAGACGAGGCAGAGAAGAATATTCTTGATTATTTTTCGGCGCGAAACGCGTTTTTGCAGGCAGACAGACTCAACAGTTGAGGAATTCCACTATTCAATGTTCTCCGTGCTCTGATTTCTTTGCTTGGTTAAAGATTTCGAAATAATTATTTTCTTCTTTTTTTCTAGTAATCATTCACTTGATAAGTGTTTTACTGTCCATATATGACACATTGTTTTAATTTTTAAACAAAAAAATGTTTAAATGTTTAACGTTTGTGTTTGTCCATATTTTACCCATTTATTTTTTAGAGTGATTTGATTTTTTAGATTCAGATTGGATTAAACTGATTTCAGGCTGGATTGAATCAGATGCACAACAACAACTAGCAGTACCGTGAACTTCTGAACTTCCCCATCATCATAAACCCGCGCAGATCCGCTTCTCGCGCGCGCGCGCATTCACGCCAGAAGATGGTAGTGTCGCTCATCTTTCCTCCAGTCGACAACACCCACAAACCCTGAGCAACCCCGCCTGAAATAAAGCCCTGCAAATGAGAGAAGCTCTTATAGCCTCCTGCCTTTTACCCAGCCAATGAAGTCGACTGAAACAGGGCGGTGAGAGCGACTCGACACAGTCAACTTGTGTGAAGTTCTTCGGTCAGAGATTAAACTCAGACTCAGTTTGGATGAGACTCACCATGGCGCCCAGTCAAGGGTCCAGGATGCTTAGTAAAGATGATGCCAACTATAAACTTCACTTTCGGATGATTAACGAGCAACAAGTGGAGGATATCACCCTTGACTTCTTCTACAAACCGCACACCATTACTTTACTGACGTTCACCGTCGTCAGCATAATGTACTTTGCGTTTACGAGGTGAGTAAACAGAACACACCTGTCACGTGACTGACAGCATCTTACGAAGTCCAAGTCATTTCAGCTCAAAATATTGCTTGAGTTTAAAATGCGACTTGAGTAACAGTGTCGACTTAAAACCTCACAACCTTTTATGTCAAATCAAACAAATTTCGTAAACTTCCTCTGCTCAAATTTTTGATTTTGTACATATTTTTCTGAAGAAAGATATAAGTAGTGATAAAGTAAAAATATTAAATGTTAGCTGGACATTTACTGAGTAATCCACTATTTTGGAGAGGGGGGTCAAAATGACAATTTTCACATGAGATTTGTAGCCAAGATTTGATTTTTGACCACTAAAAAATGTGTACAAATTACTCGTGGAGCCGTGTTAAGGTCTCCATATCTCTGGGCTTGAACCATATAGGGCCTTTAAAATGGAGATACCAAAAGAAAAGTTAGTTAAAAACCAGAATCCAAAAGGATATTAAGATATATTTAATACTTTTTGAGTTACAGGCATGCAAACTAGTGGCAAAACACCCAAGAAGTGCTTTTTGTACATTTTTTTACTTGTCACCGTTGGCGTATTACGCAACAAAGATTGATAAAGTCAACATATTTAACTAATAGACCCACCAATCTCTGTGTAAAAGTAAAATAAGGATGCTTACATCTTTCTATAGTCATTTTTACCCCCCTGTAATCTGCCTCCAAAACTCTGTTATTTTGACACTTGAACGGTGAATTACTCAGTAAATATGCATGCATGACATTTAATATTTTGGCTTTCTTCTTCATTTATGCATTTCTTTCTCCTGAACAAAAATGACACTGAATGAACCACTAGTGATAATAACACTGAACTATGTTATTCTCTCGCCAGTAAGTCTGGTCTGGTGACATTGTGAAAGGTGACATTTTCATGACGTCATCATGTCTCTGATATGTTATCTGCACCTCATGTTTTTATTGTGGCAGGGATGATGGTTATCCTGATAATAACCTGCGTGTGGGTCTCCTGCTGGTCGTCTCTTTCTTTCTTGTTATCAGTATTCTTACATTCCCCAACGGTACAGTCATTCTCCGTTTGCTTTAACAAATAAAATACAAACACTAAGTGCTTTTATTAAAGGGAAATTCTTTGTTTATTTACTTGCATATCTTTTAAAAACCCATTTGACTTTATTTCTTCCATGGAACACAAATATTTAAAGCTGAATATACAAGCTTCTCAATGAAAGCACAAGAATAGTAAATCATACAGATAGGAATAATAACATATTTGTCTCCTCGTTTTTTAGGTCCTTTCACGAGACCTCATCCTGCAATATGGCGCATGGTTTTTGGTGAGTGTTTTGTGTTCATTTATCAGCAGCTCTGTTGATTTAACCTCAGTGTCTTGATTTATTGACGCTTTTTGTCAGGTCTCAGTGTCCTTTACTTCCTCTTCCTGGTTTTCCTCATCTTCCTGAACCTGGATCAGGTGAAGACGCTGCTGTATTGGCTGGATCCCAATCTACGTTACGCCACACGAGAAGCAGATATCATGGTGAGCTTATATATGGTATCCCAGGACAAATATTTCATCATATTGTTTTTATGTCAACAATAACAAAACTCTGGGCAACTATTATTCATTCACAAAGAGCTTCTCTTACTGTGTTTTCTACCATCTTTTATCTTGTTAAAGGATTAGTTCACTTTAAAAAAAAAACTTTTGCTGACAATTTACTCACCCCCATGTCATCCAAGATGTCCATGTCTTTCTTTCTTCAGTCGAAAAGAAATGAAGGTTTTTGATGAAAACATTCCAGGATTTTTCTCCATATAATGGACTTCAATGGGACCCAAACGGTTCAAGGTCCAAATGACAGTTTCATTGCAGCTTCAAAGGGCTTTAAACGACACCAGACGATGAATAAGGGTCTTATCTAGCCAAACCATCGCTCATTTAAAAAAAAAATAATAAAAAAAAAATTTTATAAGCACAAATGCTCACCTTGCTCTGTTCTGTGATGCGCGTTCATGACGTCACGTAATACGCAATTATGTTGAAAAGGTCTCACAGAAAAGAGCATTTGTGCTTATAAAACGTAAACTTTTTAATTTATTGATCGTTTCGACCGGTCGTTTCGCTAGATAAGACCCTTATTCATCGTCTGGTGTCGTTTAAAGCCCTTTGAAGCTGCACTGAAACTGTAATTTAGACCTTGAACCGTTTGGGTCCCATTGAAGTCCATTATATGGAGAAAATGCAATGTTGTCATCAAAAACCTTAATTTCTTTTCGACTGAAGAAAGAAAGACATGGACATCTTGGATGACATGGGGGTGAGTAAATTATCAGCAAAAGTTTTTTTAAAAGTGAACTAATCCTTTAAGATGCGTTAGTCCATCGTGGATCCTTGGCTTTCATTGTCTCATAATTTCTCATAATTTTTTTTACTAACTCTATTTACATAACAAGATAAACAGAGACTCTTGCTGTGATTCGTAATTATAATTATTGAACATTTAGCTTATGGAAGTCAAATTGAGTCCACTTTTTGGTTCCGGAAGTGTTTTTTTCCATTCATTTTCCCTATTGGGATTTAAAAAAAGGCTTCTTTAAAGCATTATAAGCCATAAACCAAACCAACCAGCTACAAGGAGAATTACAAACTACTGATTTGAACAAAAAAAAAGTATTTGAAAATCAGACATAAATAAAAAAAAGGCACAAGATTTTATGATTTTAGTGAGGGAAATAACTAAATGTGATCGAATTAAAAACAATGGAGAAATATAAAACTACTTTTTTAAGTTTAAAATGATTGATTTTATAAGCAATATGCTTTAAGTGTTTTACAAATTTAAACTGTATTAAAAAAAAATTTGATAATTTTTTTGGTGTTTTGCTTGTTGCGACTTTCTGATTGGTGGAATTTTCTGTACAGCATCATGGGAAATGTAGTTTTTCATCACAAATTTCGAGTTAAATGCGATTATTTTAAATACTGAGTTGAAATAGTGTGGGCTGATGGTTTAAACAGAAAGTAAAACCATCGATTAACAACCCTGTAGCTCACAGTATGTATGTCTATAAAGGTTTATAAGTTATCCTTAAAAATCAATTTCCCTATAGAAAAAGAATGGAGAAGTTTTTACTTCCTGAACCGACTGTTGTGCTCTAATGAATAAATAAATAAACGAGTGTGTTCAGTGCAGTGCTATTTTAGTTTTCACTGTAGTTTTATTACAGTTTTCTTAATAGTCTGAATTGACCGTTCGCAAAAGCCACGCCCCCTAGTTATTGTTGCTACGCCCGTCAAACAATGGTCAAACACGACCAGCGCCACAGATTGCCATGAATGGAAGAGGTATACCCGTGCGTGTCAGTGACCTTTTTTCGAGCAATTACCTCCGCGATATCCTCCAGATCGAGGAAAAATGGGTTACAGTATGCTGTGGAGGGATATATTCAAAATATAAAAATACGCAATGAAGGAGACATGACTACTATTGAGGCTATACCGGTCTCAAGCGAAATCTGAGAAACCCCATGACCTGTACCTCAAATGCAACCAGTAAATTACAGCCTTGAAGGAGATTTAATACGCTGGTTCAGTCGCTAATTGTTTGGAGTTAGAAATATATAATTCGCGCTGCATATTTAGTAATTTTGCCTCAGATACAGGATTATACATTCGCTTTAACAAGCAGGTTTTTCATTACCACGGCAACCGCTTGCGTGTCATGCTGAATCCGATTTTCGTGTTTAAAAAGTAACTATACATAAGAGACGGAAAGATGCAGATAACCATACATTTAAGGTTATTTCTAGTCATTACGATATTGATTACGTTATATGAACTGATGTTGTCAAGTAAGCTTCATGCGTTCCCCGTTGCGAGCGTGCACTCCTCTAAACTGTAGTCTACAGGTCCTGCACTGCTAGTGACCGCTGCTCATTTCCCCCCGAAAATATCACGTTAACAACAACCCTTTAGAAAACGTACTTCCTTTGTGGATCCTCTTGATCTGCTCTCTCCATGTTTCTTTGACTAATCTCAGTGTGTCAGTCTCACGCACGCTGCTCGCGAGTGAACCATGTTCGACACATGTAACTGGGAGTGGGGCCGTCCACACTGTTTTATCCATCGTAGGCACCGCTCACGTTGTGTTTTCGGCTTTGGGAACGAAAAGAACACAACTCCTCCAGACAATCTCTCGGAGTATCTAGTGTCCGGTTTACAAACGCAGTGGGCGCACCGCTTCACCAGCTTGCTTGGAGTCAATGTTTGACGGAGCTGCTCACATAGTAACGGTTGCTATGATGTGTGATTGGACAATGGCCGTTTTGGGGGAGGGGCCTGCGAACGGTCAATTATTTTTAGTTTTTATTTATAATGTTTAAGTTTTAGTCATTTCTTTATGTGCTGTCATTTTATTAGATTAAATTTATTTTTTGCTATTTAGGTTTAATTTATTCTTCTTTAAGTTTTAGTTTCAGTTCGTTTTAGTTTTTATTCACTTCCAGTTAATGCTTCAACTTCAGTGCCAAAGGCAACATTTCTAAATTTAGTTAGTTTTTTTAACTAATGTTTGTATTTTGTTTCAGCTTTATTTTAATGAACAGAAATATATTTAATAGTTTTAGCTTTAGTTCACAATAATAACCCTGGTTCAGTGTCATATAATCTGTGATTTCCTGCATAATATCATCTTTGTCTATGGCTCTGTGACAATCGTATTAATTTCTATAGCCGATCGTGTTCACATCATACTTAGATTATGTCTGAGCTGTGTAGTTTAAAACCCTCTCTTATTAAGTGTGTGTGTTTCTAATCCAGTGAATCATGATTAATTTTGTAAGCTTTCTGTAAGAGGTTTCCACAGTCTGGCTGTGGACGTTCAGCCAATAGGATTATTTAAATCTCTGTCCATTGACATCAGACTCCATGTCCTTCCCTGAAGTCTCTCACTGTATCTGAGATGCACAGTTTTCAAATCTCCACTGATGGTAAAGTTTTAATCAAGAGAAAAACACTTAAAGGTACAATATGTAGGATTTTTCGCCACCAGGGGTCGCTAACCTCTTACAATAACAAAGGCGTATATTGATGACGTATATTCCGCATTAAGCTGAATTATGGATCTTTTCGTCAAGCTGATGGATCTTTTATGGATGAGTGAATACACTGATGTTTTTAACATGACTGTGGTGAAGCAGGAGCGATTGCTAGACGTACACCAGCGCCACACGCAACGCCAGTCCCGCGGATATAAAGGAATAAGGACATTTCATTCTACCCAACTACACGCAAGTGCTGAATTAATACTCACACGGATCAGTTTATTAGAGGAATGAAACTTGAGGTAACGCAGCGCTGTTTCACTCGCTCTAACAGTTACACTATCACACTAAACGCATTTGAGTGTGTTGAATGTTGTTAGTTGGGTTGTTTGTTGGCTGTATGAGACTAAGTAAGCTAGATCAACATTAGAATAACATACAGATCATATTCTAACATTTCATCATGTTGAACTAAATAACATTGATTAGCTTTATGTACATTTGCTCAACATTAGCTGTCTAATAAAGTACATGAACACTCGCGTCTCTGTCGAGTGGAAGTTAGTCGCGGACGTGGAGCTCTCGGCATCTCAAAATATGTTGATCTTCGTTTTAGTCTTTTTGTCTCAAAGTCTGCTTACCATGGTCCATAATGTTTGAACAAAACAACAACAGCGTGAGCGTCCTGCTCGGCATAACCCAGTTGTCCACGTCTGTCGCCATGGTTACTGTGGCAGTACGAGCGGAAACAATGGTGGATACCGGGGCTAACGCGGATATGACGCATTGACTGGCGACCGCTGCTCACACGCCCCGTTTCCTTGGTTAAAAAACGCAATTTTCTCACGATTTACAAATAGTTAGAAACATTTGTAAAGTAACAAACATTGTAAGTAATCAACTAAACAAAATATATTACATTGGCCTAGTGCAGTGTTTCCCAACCCTGTTCCTGGCGGCACACCAACACTGCACGTAGTCTTTGTCTCCCTTATCAAACACACCTGATTCAACTCATTAGCTCAAGGTTATGAGCTAATGAGTTGAATCAGGTGTGTTTGATTAGGGAGACAAAGAATATGTGCAGTGTTGGTGTGCCGCCAGGAAAAGGGTTGGGAATCACTGGCCTAGTGGTTTTTAGATATTGTACTGCAAAAATCCTAATATTGTACCTTTAAGAGTCTGACATTTTCGCGTGCGTTTTTTCGTATTCGTGATTCGGTGGCTCTGAATTGTCTGAAAATGCTTGCTACGGATGCGAAAAAAAGCAGAAAATCGAAGCCGATCCAAATTTTTTCATGACGGATGAAATTTTCAGAGACGGTGTGTAAACGAGATTGACACAGCGTGAGGTCGTATTTATTTTTTAAAGTGACTCGGTGTGCAAGGACCTTTACTGTACATGCATTTTACTTATTTATTTATTTTAATCCCATTTTCTTTACAGGAATATGCGATTAACTGTCACAACATCACGTGGGAGCGCATCATGAGTCACTTTGACATCTTTGCCTTCAGTCATTTCTGGGGTTGGGCGATGAAAGCTCTGCTCATCCGCAGCTACGGTCTCTGCTGGACCATCAGCATCACGTGGGAGCTCACAGAGGTAATGCATTCATGTTTCTGAAAGAAGTCTCTTAAGCTGCATTTATTTGATAAAAAAATTGTGAAATAGTATTCCAATTTAAATCAGCTGTTTTCTATGTGAATATATAGTAAGCTGTAATTTATTCCTGTGATCAAAGCTGAATTTTCAGCATCATTACTCCAAACTTCAGTGTCACATGATCCTTCAGAAATCACTATAATATGATGATTTGATGCTCAAGAAACATTTCTGATTATTATTAGCATTAGCTATACATTAGCTTAATATTTGTGTGGAAACCATGATGCATTTTTTCACAATTCTTTAAATGCATAAGTCAAGTCAAGTTTTATTTATAGAGCACAAGTTTAACACAACCGTAGTTAAGAGTGTGTTTTTCCAGTTACTGTGCTTTCCAGTACAATAAATTAAAAAATAATTAAAAAAAATAAAGAGAAAAATAGTGAAAAAAGGAGATAAAAATCAAGCATCAAAATCATTCAGTGTATATACAGTACATACAGACTAATTTAAAATAAATAGGCTACACGACATTACTCGAATGCAAGAGAGTAAAAATAGGGTTTTAAGCTGGATTTAAAAGTAACCAAAGATGGAGAGGTCCTGATGGTTACAGGTAAATTGTTCCAGAGATTTGGCGCGACTACAGAGAAAGCTCGATCACCTTTTGATTTACACCGAGAGCGAGGAACAGATAAAAGTGACTGATCACAAGATCTTAGTGGCCTAGAAGCTGTGTATGGGCTAATAAGATCACAAATATAATCTGGGGCCGAGCTTTGTAGAGCCTTGTATGCAAAAAGGAGGATCTTAAAGTCGACTCTAAATTTTATTGGTGTATAAATTTTACATAATAAATGTAATCTTTTGTAACATTATAACACTTTTGGTTAATTGAATGTTATTTATTCTATCTGTAAAGGCATTTTAGGATATGGTTTTTGATTTGACGCCATGAGTGGGTGTGTGTTTTTCCCAATCAAATACCTTTGAAATTAAGTACTGATTATGCAACTTCCTCATAACTCTAATTTAGTAATCTGCAAGAATTACTGTAAAGGAAGTATTACAAAGAGTTCTTTAATAAGTTCACTTCTCCGTCTCAAAAACACGGTTTGAAATCACTGGTGTTTCTGGCATCACACACTACCTTGTAACCAATCAGATCAACGTGTGCACGTTGCACAATAGTGTTGCTTTATCTGTCTCATCTCTGTCTTTCTTCCTCATTCAGTTGTTCTTCATGCACCTCCTGCCAAACTTTGCAGAGTGCTGGTGGGATCAAGTCATTCTTGACATCCTATTGTGCAATGGAGGAGGCATTTGTCTTGGCATGACTGTGTGTCACTTTTTAGAGATGCGTACCTACCACTGGGCCAGTATCAAGTAAGCTCTTTTTACCATTAATCTGTGTCTGTAACTAACACTTGTAATGGGCTTTTAATATATATAGATATACACATTTGGTGCCACTAGTGTTGCAGAAATGATAAAATTCACTTAAAGGGTAACTAAACCCCTGGTCAGAGCCTGACTCCACCCACTGGCAATATTTGAAAAATGCTGGAAACGTGGGCGGAGCCTAGCGGAGATAGAGGGGACGAACCGATACTCTATCCTGGGGTGCGTTTCCCGAAAGCATCGTTAGCCAACTATGGTCGCAAGTTCCGTCGTTGTTAGCATAGTTCAACGAGTCTGTGTTTCCCGAAACCATCGTTCCAACGAACATTCGCAAACAGCATCGCAAAGTTGTGTGGTTGGAACGACAGCTCTCGAGCTGTCGTTAGAAGCATAGTTTCTAATTTTTATAACATGTGGGCTTAATAAATTATTATCTTGAGCCAAATAAGCAAGCTGACATTCAGTACAATCTATATCTTTTATTTAGAATACATACAAATGTAATTTACGTCTTTTAGTTTGTCAAAAGATTTGAAGTACCGTGTTTGAAGACTGCGCATGTGCGAACGTGCTCTACTATGTAAGAACGAGCTAAATATTGAGTCTGGTAATCAAGCAAAATAACTGAGAAAATTTAGAAATAGTCCTCAGATGACATGTCTGTAATTTATATAAACAAATCGAGCGTTAATTGGATCTCAAACCGTTTCATTAAAAGTAGTTATATTACTCCACCACCTGCGAGACGTCATAAACCAACGTGGTTGAACGATACTTTGCGACAATACGTTTCGGGAAACAGTCGCGACTAGCTAGTTGATTTCTCCAACGATGCATCGTACTATGGTAGTGAAGCAGCGAGTTACATAGTTGTACGGGAAACGCACCCCTGATCGTTTTCAATACTTTCAATTCCAACTCCTGACTCACTACAGTGGTTTTGACGAAACAAGATGGTTTTTACACTGCTAAGGGCGTGGTAGCTCGTACCAAGGGCGTGGTTAGCTGGAACCTGCTTACGTCACCTCCCACCGCTTACATCACGAACCACCGCAAACATCCAATAGGAAAATTCAACTGCAGTAGTCACCAATCAACCTGAAGAGGGCAGCACTCAGACGTTTTTACACCATATATTGTAGAATTAAAGCACTTTATACCCAAATGTCAAAAAAGTTACTCGAATCAATGAACAGCACTAATAAAAAAGCCCCATTCTTTCAGATCATTAACTAAAAAAAGTTGGTTTAGGGTTCAGTTACCCTTTAAATATATTTAAACGTTTTTTCCTAAAAAAATAATCTTCATGCCTTAAAATAGCTTGAATGTAACTCGACACCCTTGCCTCATTTAGTATACGCAGTTCTATAAATATGCAAATGAGCCCCGCCTCCACTCACTCACTCACTCACTCACTCACTCACTCACTCACTCACTCACTCACTCACTCACTCAGAGATCCACTGGTTGACGATCACACGTTGATTTGATTGGTTACAGTAGTTTGTGACATCAGAAACACCAGCGATTTCAAACCGTGTTTTTTTTGTTGCAGTTTTGAGGAGAAAATACTCAGCAATGCTGTCGACTTATGAATTTACACATGGTTTATCTTAAAGCATATTAAAGTAACACTAAGTAGTTTTTCAACCTTCATAATATATTTCCAAGACCCTTGTGATGATACATCGACTTAAAATAAGTTAAATGACACGTCTGCCATCGCCTGACGGGGTCTGTATCGCTTTTACTGGCACTATGTAACTTCGGGTAAACAGCGAGTGTGCGTGCGACGGTAGGCTAAATTATTTACGACAGTAAATATTAAGAATATTTACTTGGTGTTACTTTAAAAAACACCACATAGTCATTTAAACAACACTAAAAGCTTGATTTTCACCACAGGGGGACTTTAAACGTTAATGTTTTCCTAAGCTTGTGAGAATAATTATTGCAGGTGCAGTAGTTACACACACCCACATAGATAGCCTACTCTCCATGATTGCATTGTGCTCCGATATAGAGATTAGCTATCTGTGTTTTTATCTCCAAATCCTGTTTTTGCGCTACATTCTTGTTGTATCAGGCAATCTAGGGTGTTCATGTGTCTAGGATTGTGCTAAAGGAGTGTTTTGTGTGTGTTCAGGGATATCCACTCTACCACAGGCAAGCTGAAACGGGCCGTCATGCAGTTCACTCCCGCCAGCTGGACGTATGTGCGCTGGTTTGACCCCAAATCCTCGTTTCAGAGGGTTGCTGGAATCTACCTCTTCATGATAGTATGGCAGGTGTGCTAATCTAATCATCTAAAACACAAAAAGTATCAAACTTTTCTGTTGATGCTACGTTTAAGTTCAGTATGTCACGCATAAACGCCACCTTTGACCCACAGCCAGTGGGAAACTTTCCTCTTAACTTTCCCCCACTTTCAACGTTGAGTGCACTTAAATGATATATTCACGGTGTAAGGAAAATTGATATTGATCATAATTAGGATTTCATTATGATTATTTATTTATTGCACCTTTTTGTACTTTTAATAAGTAACATGTTAATGAGGAATTTAATAATAAAGCGTGTGGGCGGAGTCTCCCTGCAAGCACACTACACTCGCAACCATATGGATAAATACATAATCAAATTCATAAATATTATAATGATAATTCTAATTTATTGTCATTGCAGTAATACAACGAGATTACATTAGAGCATCAATCGACAGTGCAATTTCATGAAGTGCAAGAGATCAACAATAGCATATTTTGTAAACAGGGCAACAAATATTACAAAATTTTTATCATTATTAAAATACACTGGGTGACTGAAACAATCTCCGTCTAAACGTGAATTATCCATGTTGCTTACAGTACTGCTATAAAGGTCACGCAAAATGATATTCAACCTCACATTAGGCGCTTTAAACACTAAATAAAGCACATGCTAATCAGCAGAGTTGGGTATAACGCGTTACAAAGTAACTTTTCGTGATAACGCAGTAATGTAACTCATTACATTTAAAATGTATGTAATTTGATTACAGTTACTGATGTCAATAAAATTAAGTTACTTGCGTTACAAATGTATTGTTAAGATTTTTTTTTTTTTTAGTAAAATGCATTTCTAGTCACATTTGCCCGGCTGCGTCAGTTAATGAGCATGCGCTTTAATGAATTACCGGAGAACGCGCTTCATGACACCACACACACACACACACACACACACACACACACACACACACACACACACACACACACACACACACACACACACACACACACACACACACACACACACACACACACGCAAGGTCTCTCGCTCTCTCCCGGGAGACTTGGGATGTCTGCAATATTAAATTAACGGAAAGAGATTCACTTTGTAGTGTATTTTTGTAGTTTTAATAGGTTTTCAAAGTAACTTGAAAGTAAAGTAATTAGTAATCTGATTACTTTTTACATGCAGTAATCAAATTACATTTTTAAGTAGTAATTTGTAGTGGATTACTTTTTTTGAGTAACCCAACACTGCTAATCAGTACCTGAGATTATCATTGCCATACTTTCTATGTTGTTATTTCTTCCACGACGTCACATAAATGTTAAACTCTGATTAAGATTGAAAATACGCTTTTTATCGTGTTGCGGCGTCACGTTGTGTCTGGTTCGGACCCAGTGTAATGCAGGGAAATATGAAATTGCCCAATACATCCAGAAAGATGTAAACAAACAGCACCGGTTGTAGATCACATATTCAGCATTTATGCATTTTTGGGTTTTGCTCACTTTTTTCCTCTTTCTTTCCCTTCCAACAGCTCACAGAGTTGAACACGTTTTTCCTGAAGCACATCTTCGTGTTTCCGGCCTCTCATCCTCTCAGCTGTTGCCGGATCCTCTTCATCGGGATCATCACTGCCCCCACAGTGCGGTAATGCTCAAAATACCTTCATCTGTGTTACTGTATAATTCCTTGAAACAGTCCTTTCTCTGTACTGGCACGTCTCACTCCACCAAGCAATATTAAAGGGTCCCATTATGCTTTTTTCCATCTTTCTTTAGTGTGTAATGTTGCTGTTTGAGGATGAAAAAGCTCCAGTTATTCTCTATATCAGTGTCTGAACTCCTGAAACGCTTCATTGTAGTCTTGATTTTTTTCGGGGAACGAACACGTCACAATATTCCTTATTATAATAATTCATACGCAGAATAAAGGGGCGGGGCCTGGTTGAGTTAGTTAGTAGTGTGTTAAACTGGCGGTTTTGGTAAGGGGCGGGACATTTCCCAAACACACTCGAAGCGCTCGACCAATCACAACACACTTATCCAGCCGACCAATCAGAGCACAGTGTGCTTTTCAGGAGGAGGGGCTTCATAGAGACAGGAAGTAAACAGAGCGTTACTAGCTATGTTTCCATCCACACGTTTTTATCCGTTTTTATTAACTCAAATGAAATGCGTTCGGTCTCATGGGATTTTATCTTGATGGATATACGGCTTATGCGATAAACGCTGATGGAAACGTTATTATGGCGCGATACATTTTGCCTAGGAAAAACATTGTAGTCTTGAATGTTGTGCGATTCAGTGCGAAAATGAATGGAAACACCTTAACCCTCTGGGCTTCTTCGCCCGAAAACGGACGAAAACTTTTACGTTTTGAATTGTTTATTGTTTTTGCTTCATCGGATGAGGGTGAAACTTGGTGACTTAAGTTGTATTACCTATATGAACACACAAAAAATAAAGGAGATGATTCTGATGTTAAAGGGTCGTAAAAAAATAGTCATACTTAGCTTCCTCCCGGAAAAATAGGAAAACTCAGAGAAACTTTTGGTGGTACAAGCTACAGATCAGCCACTGTGCAGAAAAAAAGTGTACAGCAATGAAGGGGTGACACTCTAAAACATCAAGAGTGCAAATAAGACCCCACACCACACACCCACGCACACAAACACACACACACATACACAGATAAACTGGCAAATTTGTAGAATATGCTAAATAAAATCAATAAATGAAAAAAAAATCTCGCTCAAATACACACACACACACAGAGAGAGAAAGAGAGAGAGATTAACTGGTAAGACTGCAAAAGCAAATTTTGAGAATATGCAAAAATAAATAAAAAATACAAAAGAGACTCGCTCAAATAAACACACACACACACACACACACACACACACACAACACACACACTCTCTCACACACACACACACACACAGATAAACTGGCAAGACTGCAACATCACATTTTTTGAATATGCAAAGTAAAATCAATAAATGAAAAAAAACATCTCGCTCAAATGCACACACACACACACACACACACACACACAGAGAGAGAGGGAGAGAGAGAGAGAAGGCAAGACTGCAACAGCAAATTTATAGAATATGCAAAATAAAATCAATAAATGAAAATATATAACTCATTGTGGATAATGAAGTTCGTAAGGTGTTTATACATACACACCCATTGTACTGTTCAATTCCAGAGGTCTCAAATAACTCGTATGGGTCGTTTTAACTCGTATTATCGTTTGGTTTTAGGCAATACTACGCATATCTAACAGACACCCAGTGCAAAAGAGTGGGAACACAGTGTTGGGTGTTTGGGTAAGTACATGTTTATTCATATTATGTGCAAATTTTATGCAATACCTTTTGAAACAAAGGATTTGTAATCTTTATAGTTTAGGCAGTAGTTTAACTCTTACAATCAGCAACATGTGATGAATAACTTAAAGAAATAGTTAATCAAAAATAAAGAATCTGTTGTTCCACCATATCTGTTGATATTCTGTGTGTTTTACATTGACAATGATAGTCAGTGCGGTTTAAATGTTGATTTGATTGACTTTCATTGTATGGACAAAACCGTTGAAACAAATGAAAGAAAGTTATACAGGTTTGGATCGACAGGACAGAGTTTACATTTTTGGGTGAAATAGATGAAGTCTGTGTCATATAATTATCCTGTCTGTTTGAATAGGAACAGGTTTCTTGATTTAAACTGGTTTAGATACAGAGAAATTTAATACATAGCATCGGTTTAGGTTTAATAACTATACACTTCTTTACCACAGCTGGTTGTGTCAGAATCAGCTGATTTACGTCTTGTTTACCAGACAATCTTTCTTTTCCCATTCGATTCTTTTTTATTTATTTATTTTAAAAAAATGTTTTTAATTTTTATTTTGAACATGTAAGAAAATAAAAACAAAATATATATACAGACATGCATACGTATATACAATTAAAATAACGGCTATATAATGTGTATATTAACTACTTATCAATGGATGCATTTTTTTTCTCCAGATTATTCCTACATAGTGAGGTTTGTTAACTCTAGTCACCTGACTGTTTTTTTGTAAATCCTACAAGTCTAAAATTAAATTATAGAGGTTTGCAATTGTGCCTTAAACGCAAAGTATTTTTATTTTTATTGAAAGTTTTGTGTACATTGTTTCATAAAATCTATAAGACATACAATACCACTAAAATTATTTGGGCACTTTTAATTGACACTCACCCTCGTGTCGTTTAAAACTTGTTTATCTTTCTTTTGTGAATAATTTTTTTTGTCCACATAATAAAAGTCCCCGCTGTTGGACCCCATTGACTTTTCAACAGTTTTGCTCAAAATATCGTAAAATTCATGTATTTATTTGTTGGCATGCATTTTGTGCCTTAATCTTCAGTCGTAGTTTGAGTGTCCTGTAATACTCTTCGGGTCACTGTATTAGTGTTTGCGTTTACGAGTGTGTGATTCTGTTCTTATAGGGCCATTGCTTTCCTGGAGGCGCTGGCTTGTGTCAAATTTGGACATGACTTGTTCTCAAAAACACAGGTTCTTTATGTTGTCCTTTGGCTTTTGTGTTTGGTGAGTGTTTTTTTTATTTATTTATAATTATGTATTTGTATATACAATAACAAATAAATTGATTATTATATTATGTATCTTTTAAAAGATATTGAATCCTTAACAAATTATGTCTACGTTCTTATACTGTGACTGTGCATCGCCCTGTTTATACACATTACACACTGCATGTTTACCGATTGGATTTTGTGTGTTTCTGTAAACTATATACAGTGTCTGAGATCGCACTGAAAATCTGGGATTCAAAATCTGAATTAAATCATATAGAACAGGGGTTACGGGCTATTACATATGAATTTACCCCAATGCCACATAATAATCATGTTTAAAGATCAATTTATACACTTTGTTTTATTCATTTAGCTTTTTGTTGACAGGGAAACATTTATAACAATGACAATATGTTCTACAATAAGTGTACAGTAATTTTTTTTTAGAAATGTGTACTGTTATCTGAAAAATTTACATAAATTTACATATCCTTTATCCATTACGTATCCTTTTTTCTACCTACCATTTATGTGTACTGTGAGATGTAAAACCCTGAAGAGAAGCATGAAATATGACTAAGTAACTTATTATTCTCTGAGTTTTGAATATTCAAAAGTATGGAATTGTTGTAGAATTCTTCACTATTTGGTCCTTTGCTAATGAAATAATAAGCAAATTACTTGATCATGTGCAAGTGGGACGAAACAAAATTTTCACTTCAGCTTTTTGCTTATTTTTTATTTTTTATGTAATTGTGTATTTTATTATTATGCAGATAATATATAATTAGTATTGTTATAACTGAAATATTTTTTTGTTGTTCTTTCTCTCTTGTCCCCTTCCAGGCCCTCATTACTCTTCTCTGTCTGTATGGGATGGTTTGGCACGAGCAGAATTATGGGAAGAGTCTCAAGGTAAATACCAGGGGCCTCATGCATCAACACTGCGTACGCACAAAAACACGGCGTACGCCAGCTTTCACGCTCACGGTCGGATGTACTAACAGTGAAATTAACGCGAGAATGTGCGTTCCTTCACGCCGATCTCATGTCTGGCGTACGTACATTTCTCGCCGTTGGCGACTCTTACAGGCAAATGTACACAACGAATGGTTCTACAAGTCTATCGCACCACCACATGTGGGAAGCATTATGAATATGCGTGGGATCTTTCGTACGCAGAGATTCATACATCTGTTTTTCTTTTTTCTTATTTACAGCTTTGTCCGTACGCAATGTTTTAGTATGAATTCAACGCAAGTCTTTGTACATGAGGCCCCAGAACATGATAATGCCGAGTGATCCCGAAATCCTCAATGAATAAGTGGATTCTTCAACAAGAATGTAGTTCTGTACGTGCGGTCAACTGGTCATTCATAATTTCACTAAATGTGCATTAGAAAAATCCCTAGCACAGAGAGATGAGCCACAATGATGCATTAATGATAATTTCCCTCTGGGTTTCAGTGCAAGTCTTGGTTTATTTAACTGGATTGTGATGCATATTAAATGTTGATAAGCTGATAAATCTCTTAACCTTCAGAATATCACAGATTGTGATGACATGAACAGCAGCTTCATTGACCCGTATGACCACATTCCTGAAACTGCCAAAGGTAACATACAATCTGATAACACACACACACACACACACACACACACACACACACACACACACACACACACACACACACACACGCGCGCGCGCGCACACACACACACACACACACACACTCACACTCACACACACACATAAATGCATGCATATATATTTAATTTAATTGTTTTTATTTGTTTATTTTTATGTTATTTATTCATTTAATGTATTTATTTTTATTTATTTATTTATTTAAAAGGGACAGTGCATATTAATGGACATCTTAGCTTTTCAGCAATGTAAATATGCCAGAATTAGCCCCAGGGCTACTTTACATCACTCCCCCGTCAGGTCATCACAATATCAAATAACAAGGCTAACATTTAATTTAAGTATGATGCTACACAGTTTAAAGGACACCTTAATATTCAAATAACATATTACAGGAGACACCACATTGCAATTATGCTAAAATACTGAAAATTACAACAAAGTGCTGGATCTGGTTTGGTATACATACAAATACTATCTATTATCTATACTATTATTATCTGTTTATTATTTATTTTATTTATTATTAATCTATTATTTTATTATTAATTATTATTTATTATTAATCTAATATTTATTTATTTATATCTATTTATTATTTATTTGTTTATTTTCATTTATTATTATTATTTATCCTATTTGTTATTTATTTATTTTGTTTTAAATATTTTTATTTATTTTTATCTATTTGTATATTTATTTTTATTTATTTAATTTTATTTATTATTATTTATATATTTGTTTATTTATTTTGTTTTATATCTTTTAAATTGATTATCTATTTTTATATAATTATTAATTTGTTTAATTTAATTTATTTATCTATATATATATATATAATATATAATTTCATATATTCTTTTATTATTATTATTATTAGTTTTTAAACTTTTATTGAGAGAGCATGTTGAATTTTACAATTGAAGTACATTACTGTGCTTTACCATTTTTTACTTTCTATTACAAGAACATCAGAACTCAGGTGTGGGTGGCGGGGAAACCAAATTACTTCCAAATAATTTATGCTATTCATTTAAACTTTTAAATCTGTGCACAATTAGTAAACGGCAGCAGTGTTTACAAAAAAATCTGATCTAACCGGCTTAACATATTCTGTCCACTTGGACCATGTCCTATAGAAAGTGTCCCTCTGCCCTTTGAGTAAGAAGGACAGTTTTTCCATTGTGTAGATCTCTTGCACAATGTTTATCCAGTTCTCAGTTGTCGGATCTATTTGTTAATTATTCATTTATTACTATCATTAGCAGAGAGAAGCTCAAGTAGAAATTCCAGTTCCTCGAGGAGAAGAAAAGGAGGTTCTGGAAAAAACAAATCAATCAATGGAACAAGCGGCAAGAAGTGACACACACACACCG
The DNA here is from genome assembly GCA_036326025.1 of Chrosomus eos. NCBI lineage: Eukaryota > Metazoa > Chordata > Actinopteri > Cypriniformes > Leuciscidae > Chrosomus > Chrosomus eos. The sequence goes on from CM070827.1 coordinate 2,851,868, forward strand.
GTGATTATCAACGGACCTGAACACACACACCAGGGCTGAAGAACAAATCTGTCCTAAACGGTTGAACAGAGGTAAAGCGTTAGCAGGGATAACCCGAGGACACACTCACGGCACGGCACACGCTTTCTAATGGCACTGATGTGGATTTCATATGTCTGAGTGTGTGTGTCTGTGTGTGTCTGTGTGTGTGTGTGTGTGTGTGTGTGTGTGGTGTGTGTGTGTGTGTGTGTGTGTGTGTGTGTGTGTGTGTGTGTGTGTGTGTGTGTGAGCCAGTGAACGTTTACAATGGCAGCGTCATTCAACTTATGTTCTTATTACAAATATTGTTAATGCAGAGCAAGTTTGCACATGTTTCTGCACTTCCCTGTAATCATTCAATGTCTTTTGACTCGTTTATACACATATGCATTGATCAGGGTAAAGTTTTATGCAACATTTCATCATAAGCATAAAAACAGAAGCTCTACTTTTGTGAAAAACCTTTTGAATTCATGCACTTGTTTTAATGCAGTATGATCTTGGCACAGATGTTTCAGCCTTAAATTTGCTATTTTAAGTTAAAACTGTGTAGAAGGAGAGGCGTTTACATTAAGAGCTATTTAAATATAATATGATTCAGCTTTTTTGGCAACATGAAAAGGTGGTTTATTGAAGTGTCATTTTTTGTTCTATGCGTTTATAGTGTTCTTTTGTGGTAAGAATAATCATCATCATTCATGTGTTTATGTGCGGTCATGCATGGATGATTTTATACCCATAATGTGTTCTTTGAGGCCTTTAAATTACTATGCATTGCACATTTTTGAAGTAACTTTAATGTTTGCAAAACCCACATTTAATGAAACCTGTTTCTAAACTACTTTGCAGGGATTTTGTGTTGTTCCCAGTCACGAGTGATTTTTTTTTCATGGGTTACTAATACTAAATGGATATGCTTATAATACGGTACTATCACGTGATTGTTTGTTTTTTTGCCTTATTATTTTTTTATTATTATTTTGTTTACATTTTTCATGGACCAAATTGTGAGTAATACCCAACCTGTTAAATTATTTCCCTGAAAAAAACAAAACAGCAAACCCAAAAATTACTAAAACATAAGAGACTGCATGTCAAACTTGAATATGCCACAGTATTCTCATATCTGGTGATTTCAAACCTTTAATGTGATTATATGGAGCAATGAGGTGCGATTACATTTATTGTTTAAAAAATGTCATTTTTATCAGTGTATATATGAATGGTTTTGACAGTAAGAAATGTTATTTTCACTTTCTTAATGCATTTATACTGTAGTCTATCGTTGAGTAAAATGTTCAAATAAAATACAGAATTGAAGTGTATTTGCTTCTTGGTAATTGTATAAATATTATTTGAGGTCCCAGTTTGAGGAAAAATGTGTTATAGCTTGTCATTCAAACTAATTTTGTGCTGATACTGGCTTTACCTTACTGTAAATTAAAAAAATACATGAAGTATTTAAATCTGATTGGGTGTCAAGAGTCTTGTTCCAAAATGGATGTTGCATGGTTAAGTTTCAACAAATATTTATGACTTATTGGTTACAATCATGAATCTGATATAAACTTAAGATTCTCCCTATATTTTATTGTATATCATTATACAGTTTTTAAATACTTTAAATTTATTTGTATTTATTTTTTATTAATTCTTTGTATTTTTATTAGATTTTTAAACATGTTTTATATATTTAGCATTTATTTATTACATTTCATCGATTGGTTATTTATTTAATGTATTTATCTTTTTGTTATTTCTTTATTTGTATTTTTTATTTAGTTAGTTATTGTGTTTTTAATTTTTATTTGTTCGATTTGTTTTTATATTTATTACTATCACTAGCAGAGGAACTCAAGTAGAAATTCATGTTCATCACAGAGAAGAAAAGAAAAAACATTTCAGAACTAATATCACCCTTCTTCCTAATTTATCCAACATGCCATAAAATAAATAAGTCTGATAATAATCATAATATAATACTAATTATTATTAGTATCTATTTGACTAAAGTCTGAGTAAACTCAGAATTCACGTTTGAGCGATAACTGTAGTTTATCTTGTTGAAGAAAATATGAAAGTGTCTTCGCGTAATATTTACCACAGACTTTTTTTTTGTTTTTTACTCATATCCGCCTAAAAACCCCAAAACTCTCCAATCCACGATCAGTTGTCCTACAAACTGACGTCAATATCGAACGCATTTGTGTACATCCGAACTACATTTCCCACAAACCCCGGCGCCGAAGTGGCTGACGGTATATTGGAGAGCTGCGCTGTGACAGCGGAGCGCTACTGAGCAGACTCAATCTAGTTAGCCATGGCGGCGACAGGAGGAGGGAAAATCAGATCAAGAAGATATCACATCGCTTCAAAACCGTATGCTAAAGGCAAACAGGTAAATAAAACGAAGCCCTAGTCGCCATGACAAGGATTTTAGCAGATGTTAGCTTAAGCCGAACCGGTGGTTTGGCGGCGGGTTTAGTTTTTGTAAACAGGAGGCATTTTGAGGCCTGTTTCAGGCCTGTTCACGTTCCTTCAGCAAACGGTCTCAACGCTGTCACCGCAAACCCGTTATTTAATGTGACTGAATACAAACAGCCGTTCGGCGTGGAAAATACTCGAAAATGTGGCGTTAGAGAGGCTAAATTTGAATGTATTTCACTCATTTCAAACAACCGCGTGAACGTGTTTCAAACACAACACGTTAGCCGTTAGCTGCCGCTCGCACCGGCGTCAAACAGGAGTGCGTACATTTGAACAAACCCAAGAGCATTTAAACAGCATTAAATCATGGTTACCCGCTAAATAAATAGTTATTTATACACTGACGCGTATGTCTTCATTTAACGTTATATGTGCCTAACACATGAGGTTAACTTGGGCTTCAGAGCACTTTTGTCCGTTTTCTTTACTTCTGTTAAATGTATAAGTCAAGAGATGAATTGGATATGATTAGTGAGTCTGATACGTGTTTGTGTAAATGTGGGAAGCACAGGTTGATGTTAATGCACTGGGTTTGTCATCATGAGGAAAGGCGGGATGAATGTGCGTGTCGTGACGTGTTTTCAGAGGGATCTGAACCTCACACACACACTGGAAACCCTTAAAGGGAAAGTTCACCCAAAAATGACCCCTTACTTACTGGCACTCAAGCCATTCTAGCTAGGTGTATATGAATCTCTTATTTCAGCCTAACACAATTGGAGTTATATTGAAAAAATATCCTGGCTCCTTCAAGCTTTATGATGGGAGTGAATGGTACCTGAGATTTTGAAGCTCATAAAAAGACCATCCATCATAAAAGTAATCATACGGCTACAGGAGGTTAGTGAAGCAAAGTGATGCGTCTTTGTAGGGAGAAATATCTATATTATAATTTTAGAAACCATAACGGCCGAATGCAAGACCGACACATGGCGTATTGATGGACACGGAAGCACAGACGAACGAGCAAAAATACCGGTTTATAATGCATTATAGTTTATAATGTTAAAAAAATGGATATTTTTCTTACAAAAACACATTGCTTTGCTTCAGAAGGTCTTTATTAATCCCCTGAAGCCGTATGAATTACTGTTATGATGGATGAATGCGCTGCTTTGGGCTTCAAAATCTCAGGTACCATTCACTCCCATTATAAAGCTAATACGACTCCGATTGCGTTTGGTTGAAATAAGTTTTATGCACCTAGGATTGCTTGAGGGTGAATAAATTATGGGATAATTTCAATTTTTGGGTGAACTATCCCTTTAAACGGGGAAATGCATACACAATATTTTCTGTTCACACAGTGCATTGCATCTTGTTTCTCTGCTTGCCAACTTTGCATAAACTGCACAAACTATAGTTTCATATAATCCAATAAAATAGTGACTTATTTTTCCCTCCTTATTTTACATGCATTTTAGCATTTAATTTGTTTCCTTTCATTCTAAATACTCCTATTGATGTATATATATTTTTTAAATTTCGAAACTTCCATGTTGCCTCACACTTTATATAAGGTGATAAAACTGCATGTATAATAATGATTAAAACAATGCAGTTTAGCCTAGTTTGCTGCAGGACGACTTTCAGCTTGCAGGCATGTTTACTAGATTAGATGACATCATAAAGTGAAAGTATACTTTTTATTTTTTACAAATATTTGCAGTATTGATTGGTTTGCTCTGTTGTGCGCGCACTGTTGACAGGAAGTGACTTGTGTTGCAATGCGTGAGGCCCCATCCATGTGCATTATCTGGTTTCATATTCACGTTCATGCTGTTTATCCTTTATGTAATCTTCATGATCGCAGAGTGAGGCGGCAAGATGAATTACACACTTGCTCTGGCCTATAGTTAAATCAAAAGTTGCTATATAAGCATTAAAGGCCTTTTTTTTTTTGATTGCGCAATCTCTCCCGGCTCTTCTGCTGAGGCTAAATGGACTATTTAGCTTGCCCACCTGCCTGTGGGTCACATGTTCACAGCGTTCAGCCAAAGATCCAGTCTGTGGTGTTGCTGTGTCCAAATCTGTGTTAGAGAACAATAAGTGCTTGCACAGTGATTTGGTCCCCAGGGCCCCTTTTAGACGGCAACTGACTCTCAAATCCAGGCATTCTCTAGCCTTAGGGGCCACTGTTTCCAGTGTGAAAAATGTCCTGTTGATTTATGAATCAAAATTAAGCATATTTTTGTGCTACATGCTTAGTTGTAGATGTGATTGTGAACTTGTTTTTGCTTTCGAGGTTTAAGAGCTTAAGCAGTTCCGACTGTTTGATGCTAGTCTAAATCCAAAAGGTTTAGGATTACAAATAAGAGTAAAATGAGTTACCTTTTGATTTATCATCGTAATGTGCATCGGTTTGGAACAAGCCTCATAACTTGACCGTATTCATGTCCTTTAGTCCAAACTGTGCATTGCTACTTAAATGTTATGAAATTAATCTTGCAATTTAACTGATTAGGGATGCACCAATATGAACATTTTGGCAGATACTGATAATTATATTTAAAAGCCGATAACCAATATATTGGCCGATAAATCTAAATCCAATTTTTTATATAATTTGAGAGCCTGATTACAGAAACAGATCTCAACATTAAACGCACAATGTTCTCATTATAATTTTATGTAGCCGATTTATGTCAGATTTTACGCTCCGTGTTGCACTTAACTGTATTTTCCTTTCTTTTTTTTGAAGTGATTCTAATCATATTTTAGTCAATTCCAACCATCATGGCAGACGTGCACATCTGAAGTGTCTCAGCTGGAGGAAATAATCCATTATTTATCGGCTTTAATATAACGGCCATATTTTCTTTATCGGGCCGATAACATTAAAAATCATCCGATACCGATATATCGTGCATCCCTAATCCTGATACTTTATTAAGGCCCCTGTCAGATCTGCATTATTCATTAATTTCAAGGTATTGCTCTCGTTCTTTTGTGGCTGCTGGATATGCTAATCGTCTCTTTGGCCCCTGCAGCAGCCTGGCCTGATCACTCGAGTGACGGATACAGTGAAGAGCATAGTCCCCTCCTGGCTGCAGAAATACTTCAAAAATGGAGACGTTGCAGAGGGTGATGGCGCTGCTGTCGGGATCGAGCGGAACAACGTGGCTCCTCCACCCAATGGCACCGACGAAGCCGTCCCACTCCCTGATGGACGAGACTCTCCAGAGCCGAGCACAAGCAACACAGGTATGATGAATAGACGATATCCAGCAGATGCACATGTCGCGATAGTCAATAAATCAATTAATCGCACAATAAAAAAAAAATGAGCTCGATAATTTCCATTTGCATGCTTGTCGGTACGTAATGCGCTAGTTTATGTTCGACTCAAGAGTGCACAAGTGTTTTTCGAGAGAGAAATCGCAGCTCATAAGCAAACTTGAGACATTACATGTCACATCGATGTCACATGTCTTTACGGGTTGTGTGTGAACGCACTCTCTGATTCCGGAAAATCACTGGCAGTGTGAATGAACCAAAATCAAACGAACCCGGTTCAAATTACGGGTCAATTTATCCATGTATTTTCCAGAATCTCTGTGTGAAAGGGGCTTTAGTCTTTTTTTTACAATTTTACAAAAGTTTTTCTTTCTGCAATTTTGTTTACATCCATTTTATTTATTGTTTTTGGTTTTTATTCAAGTACATGTTTTGTTAACAGAGACTGAGAGTCCATTGCTTTTATTGTGTTTGGTTGTTTTGTTCAACTTCATTTATTGCGGATATTTAAAATGTTTTCCGTTTTCAGTGTTGAATAGTCTTTAGAAATAAAAGTTTATTGATCTTTGAAAAGGTGTACCTTCATTATTATGCCATTATCATTATTTTAGATGAAAATGGTCTCAGAACGACAATATTATCGTTTATTGCAATAATTTCTTGTGCAATTTATCGTCCAGCATAATGTATCATCGTGACAGGCCTACACATGTGCATTTCCAAAACTTAGTGAACTGTCTATACACACAATAGAGCTGCACGGTTAATCTTTAGACGTTTGCAATGTCCATTCAAACACCCACGTGATCTTACTCCTAAATGACACCGATTCGGCTGTCTATTAAACCTTTGACGGATATGATTAAATACAACGAACATTCAGATATGCGTTTTTGCTGCCGATTACCCAGAGATAGCAGTTGTCATGTATTCGGTTGTTTAGTCTGACGTCACGCGTGACGTTTAGCCTCTTCCGGGCCCAAGCGCTCCGCTCGTCTTTCAGATCCTAGACTACATAAAACCTTTTCTTAAAGGGCATTTTTCGCTTCAGTGCCAGTGGGTGTTACTAGGGATTAAGGGATAGCACCCACTGGCGCCAAAGTTTCTTCATAAGATAAGATCATAAGATTTGTAACTTACCTTATCAACTGCCGCCATTTTCTCTTATATTTCTCGTCACAGGGAAAGCAGTAGATGACAGTTAAATGTCACTTGTTTTTTTTTAACTCCGATCTATTTAAACTACACGGGAACACGTTAAAACTCCGGCGAAAGCGGTAGGTAGGTAGAGAGGCACCGGCCTTTGGACCCGGAAACAGGAGCGCTTACGTCACGACTTAACAACCGGATAATGTCTTTTCAACTACATATCAAGTTCTTATAATTCAAATTATCACAGGAAAATTGGGATAAAAGTTTATGGTTTAGATGTAAACGCTGATTTTTATGGTAGCTATCAAAGTAAATCACCTTTTGAAAGTAACTTGACGCTTAAAATAAAGAGGGTTTCAATTACATTGTTACACCAGTAGGTGGCGTAATGTGACTTAGCAAATGTATTAGTCATTGAATCCATCATCTAGATTTGTTCAGAAATGCTGATACATCCAATAATGAAACAAATAAAGTCTTTATGAGTGTAATTGAATCAATCATTCAACCTGATTTAAAACAATTCCAATTAACATTTTGTCAGAACCGCTAGTAAACTACATGTTTTCTATTCAGAATCATGATAGTTTTGTGATCTCCATTTTAAACAAAAATTGTGATTCTCAGTTCATCCGTAATCGTGCAGCTTTAATGGTACGTTCACGTGCTATGGAAAATGTGATATTTTCCACTTGTGAACTGGAAATTACCAGTGTGTTGCGTTCAAGTGCTTTTGTTGTCGTAATGTGGTAAAAAGATGGAGATCCAGACCTGTTATTTAGCTAAAACTATTTTAGATTGCTTAAGTCATCTGCTACAGCAAGAAGATGATTTATCAAAACTCAAACGGTAAATAATATGCTGTATATTTTCTAGATAATGAATATATTTTTTACCATTCACGACTCTCGCGTTGCTCTCCGCCATCTTGAAAAGGTCAAAGGTTATCTCATCTCGGCAACTCGTGCATCAAAATATTCTACGAGCTCCCCAGTGGAAAATACCACATGAGGGGGTGTTCATGTGCATTTTCCATGTTTCTTTCTTTTGGTATTTACCATAATTACCATAGCACGTGAACGCACCATAATAGACAGCTATCTTAAGGCAGTGTCCTTGTCTTAAAATGCTGAATTCATTTTCAGAACCATCTACAAGCAGAGCATCGCTGAACTTCCAGGAGGCTCTTTCGAGACCCCCGCTCAATCGGACCCACCTGCACTTCCCCTCCCTGGACGGCTCTCCGGCATTAGCTGGAGCAAGTGCACACTTCTCCCAGCCCTCCACATCTACAGCACCCTATTCAGGGAGCCCTTTCGCTGTAACCTCCAACTTCTCCCTGGTAAAAGAGATTAAAGACTCCAGCTCTCAGCATGAGGATGACAACATCTCGACTACCAGCGGCTTTTCATCACGTGCATCTGATAAAGGTGAGGCGACGAATAGATAAGTGCTGCCAGACATTTGAGTTGTTCAGACAGCAATACTCATTGCTCATTTAGACTAGGTGTAGCTAGAACTAAGAGCAGGGCTTAATCTTGTTACAGATGTGCCCACGTCAAAGACTGTGCCGCTCCTCTGGTCCCCAGAGTCTGAACGCACCCACTCCGGATCGCATCCGGCACATTCTGGGCTCAAGAGACCAGCCTTCAACCTGTCCGTCTTTGGCACTTCCTCATCAGTAAGTACTTCATATTCTTCTGAGAACTTAAAGGTACTGTACTGTACTGTTATTTTTTTATTTTATTTTATTTTGGCAAAATGGTTTAAACCCCAAATAATATATTTTAAAAGCAATCATCTGTGTAAAAAACAGGCTTTATGATGCCGTCTACTGTGAGATCTCTCGTGCGCTGTATGAGTTTCTTTCTTCTGCTGAACACAAGCAAGATATTTTGAAGAACGATTGGAACCAAACAGTTGTTTGGCAAAATTGACTTCCATAGTAGGAAAAAAAAATACTATAGAAAACTCAATGTTGCCAAAGTTCCAACCGTTCTTCAAAATATCTTCCTTTGTGTTCAGCAGAAGAAAGAAACTCATACAGGTTTGCAACAACTTGAGGGTGAGTAAATGATGACAATTTTCTTTTTTGGGTAGAGTATCCCTTTAAGTCAAGATTAAAGGCTTCGTTCACCCTAAAATTAAAATTTAAGTAATGCCCTGCTTTCTTTTTCGGTACCCAACATAATCTCTTTGACCATGACAGACAGCAGCAGAAATATTAGACTGCTGTCACTTTAAGAGTTCATGCATGGATCCAATATACTGTTACACAACTTGTTATCTTTCTCAACTAATTAGGTGCTGAAAGCGACTGTTTAACTGAATACTTGCCAAGATGGGCATTTAGCTTTTAAAGTGATAACATCACAGAATAGTCTGATGCTACATGTGTTGTATATTCCAAGTGTTCTGGGTAGGGTTTGGTTAAAAAATTGTATGTAGTATTTAACAAAAATCCTGACATTGGTCTTCTGTGCACGAGTCAGTGTTCTTTTAATGTTTAAGTTGTCTTGTCACATGACGTCATCGTCACTCTTTACTGGATGGAGATTAATGTTGATCATGCATATTTATTCTCTTATAGTCAGTGTTGAACAGTTCAGTGCTGAACTCCAGTCAGTTGGGGGATTCGCCCTTCTACCCAGGCAAGACCACATATGGAGGAGCTGCTGCGATGAGAACGGCTCGTTCTCGCCCGGCTACTCCTTACCAGGTCTGAACAATAATTCCAATACTATTACATTTTAAAGTGGAATTGTTTGAGATTGCTGCTGGTTCCTTTCCTTTTTGACTGACACTGTATTCTGTTCTTTGGTTGCGCAGCCTCCCGTTAGGAGGCAGATAAAGGCAAAGCCGGCTGGAGCTCAGCCCTGTGGAGTGACCAGCGCCACAGCAGACGCATCTTACAGTCTTTGGAGCGCATGTCCAGTCCTCTTGCTGTGAGTTTATTGTCTGTACTCTGGTATCTAGAATCTAAAATCAATTAATAGTGGTGTAGCGATGCCCACGTTACGATTCGATACATATCACAATACGGTATTATTGCGATACTCCAGAACGTGGAAAAAGGTTAACAAAAAATGTACTGTTGATTTAAATGGTGTGTGTAAATGAATAGGCTTGGACTTGGTGTTGATAACCCAATGCACAGGACAATAGTGATGCCAGAATAAAGTAGTAATTAAATAGATAATTATTTTAGACGAATATGCTTGCACTGTCACTCACTAGATATATTTAAAATAATGAAAGCTACTTTTTACTGGTAACAAGACATTTGGCGTTATCAGAACCCACAAATATTCACCCGTTGCATTATTATACAGTATATTTAACATTATATATAGTAGTTGAATGTAGTACTGACACTAATACTGTCAGTGAAAACTTAAAAAATAATTCTCACACAGTAGTTTTTTGGGTGAACTATACACAATACATTTTGTTGCATTTTTGTATGTGATATATTGTTACACCCCTATCAATTAAACATTTTATTGTTACTGTTCAGTCTAGGGGTTGGCGATAAACCAACTTTAGCGGCGGTTATGTGCCATGTTCTGCCGTCATAAAAGCTTGTCATTTCTATACGTTTTTTAAACTGTTCAAGCTTAATAAGCAGTGAAATAGGGCTGTCACTTTTGTGAAAAAATCCTGTTCGATTTTTGAGACATAAGTGTTCATTGAATCGATTGTAAAATCGATTTTCCGTGTCTAAAGACGTTTCCATTTTCAACACCAAATATAGGCAAATCCACGGACAACTAACAGGCATTAGGACGAACGTAAAGAGGGCGCTTGAGACGCGCACAAGTCAGCAATATTCCTGATGCTTTATTGGCGTGAAGTTTCGTGCACAATGACAAACAGGAGTGCAGCATTCAGGGATTGAAATTAACACCCTCAACTCGCCAAATGCGGGTAAAAATGAACTTTGGAGGCTAACGCTGTCAAATCAAGAGGCGCGCGTGCGTCTATGTTTACTCACTTTCTTTGCTGTGGAAGTTCGTGTAAGCCAAATCTGTGTGGATTCAGCGCAAATACGCAACTCGTCAGTCCTCGTGATATATTAAATACAGCGTATTGTGCAGAATCTGCGCATTTCTGGCTTACTTGAACACACACGTCACTAAGCAACGGCTCTGGCAACAAATAACGGAGCGCTTGTTCACTTGCCTTGAAGCAATAGCGAATATTAAAAAGCATTTGGTTAACAGAAAAGACGTTATTTTTTTTCCAACATCCTACATGTTCTATTGATCTGTCCACCTAAAACACATTTTTGTTTAAAAAAAAAAAAAGGCTGTTAAAATCGATTCCCTATTTTCGTTTCGATACTTGTTGTTGGTTGGTCCAATCGATTGTGCAATCGATTTTCGAACGTAAAGTGACAGCCCTACAGTGAAAGACAACTAATTTCAGTATATGCGACAGTTTGAGACTGTATCCGATGCAAACACCTAAAACGCACACACAAAGTGCACATAATGTCATTTTTGTGAAATAAAGTGACTTGTACTGTGATATAAGATTCTTGTCATCGACCAACTTTTCTGTCATTAGTTATTAAACATAGTGCCATTTAGATTTGGGAAAAGCAGTAAAAGTAAACTTTTTTTTTTACATTATAAAATAATATTTTTCTCAACTTTGCAGGATGCAAAAAGAATTCCGTCTACGTTTTCATCCCCTCTGTCAGCTGTAAGTACCATATCATAGTATTTACGTTACAACTCTTTAAAATTAACTGAGTCCATACAGTCTTCATACATTGCTTGTTTTATCTTTTCAGTCCTTGAATCACACAGACCTTGACATTTCAAATTACCAGGCAAAAAAGAAAAGGGTAAGTCTTGTGCATTAATAAACACACATTCTGCTGAGTGTGTGATAAAAGGAAAAGAAAGACATCCATACACCGTTTTTATGCATGGGAGCAAATTATTACCGCATCTTATAAAATTGGCAACTCTCACTTTGCTTTTGCTGCTTGTCTTTAACTGTTAACAACTGTGGCAGCTGGCTACTAATCCCAAACAATGTGCCTATTCACCCGGCCCCAGAAACCTAAAGCCTGTAATAACCATTTGTGGCGGATGTCCATAGTCCAAAATATCCAGGGCTTTGAGTGTGTGTTGTTGTTACAGTTAGCCTACTACACTTTATGAATCATAGCAGAGGGCTTCATGCATTTATTGTCCATGACCTTGCAATGTTGAATACTCAGTAATTACAAATAGTAAGCCAATTAACTTTTTTATATCGCTCTGACAAATGGTTAACCTGATATCTTTTGCGCAGTGCTATAGAGAGCTGTTGCATGCTTTATTTTAATATTCAACAATATTATTGATCTGCTTGAATTAACACCATTATATGAGCTGGACAATAACATCACTGTTTTCTCCAGAGCGGCTATATATATAAATGAACTAAATTAATAACAGTTTTACAACAAAAAATGAACAATCACTGAACTTTCTTAAGATGGACTATTTTCTTCTAGATCTGCTGTACGGCGGAAACAAGCTTTGTTGCATTATTTTCCTGTTATCTCTGTAAAGCTGCTTTGAAACAATCTGTATTGTAAAAAGCACTATATAAGTATATGTGACTTGACGTTTTGTGATGTTGTTTGGTCGTGTCACAGCTGGAGCCGTCAGTGCCTCCTGTGCAGAAGCTGGTTGTTCCTGCAGCTGCTGCAGTGTCTGGTAACCGCTCCATGTCCTTCAGACCATCACTCACCCCGGGCGGAGGGAACCGAGGGGTGGACAAAAACAACAGGGAGACTGTGAGTGCAATATTTAACGCAAAGATTTCAATATCTTCCTTTGTTTCATAGAGGGAGATGTTGAAAGTAGAATGCAATACAGATAATTATGCATGCTATGAACTTATATTTCAAACTTGCATTTAATTTTTGTTTTTTTATGAAAGAGATTATTTTATTCACCAAGGATGCATTAAAGTTGAAAGTAAAGATGTTTTATATTACAGAAGATTTATATTTCAAATAAATGCGGTTCTTTTTCTATGTTTTTTTTTTTCTAGAACGTTCTAAAAATGTTCGCAAAAAAAAAAGTTCTCAAAATGAAGCATCACAACAGTTTTCCACTTTGTGTTTCTTGAGCAGAAAATCAGCATGTTAGAATGTTTCTGAAGGATCATGGGACACTGAATTTTTCAGCATAATTTCTTCAGTTTTAACATCACAGGAATAAATTGCATTTTAAAATATATTAATGTTTATTTTATTTAATAAAAAATGTTTTCTTTTACATTACCTACTACTATGTTGTGTACACATATTATTTAATTACTATTTTTACTGTTTTGTTCAAATAAAAGCAGCCTTGGTGAGCATTTCAAATGTGTACATAAGGCCGGAACGATCTTAAAAAGAGTCTTTATGAAAAGTACCTTCAAGCACTGTAATTAAGTGGATTATGTTTTTATTCTTTGTTTCCTTTCTTAGCCTGTAAGACAATCCTCTCCAATTTCAGATCCCTCCCAGGCTTCATCTACCAGGTAAGAGCAAATGGTTTATTTTGATTTTACATACGCGTTTCACACTGAACACAGGCAGCGCAGAAGCTGTTAGCAGAGCGAGAGCAGCACACGGCCTTTGTGCTTTCACACTGGCAGCATTTGTTGTGCGCAGCTTGTGCAAGTATCGTCCATTGTCACCTTTTTCAGGCGTGCTTCTGACCGTTGCCTGCCACATGCTTTGATTTATCATGTACGGAGGAAATCTCTGTGATGTGACGCTGTTCCTCTTGCACACATTCTATATAAAAATATTAGTGCTAGGCAACGATTAATCGCATCCAAAATAAAAGTTTGTTTACATAATGTGTGTACTAGGGGTGTAACGATACCCTTATGTCACGATTCGATACATATCACGATACTGAACTCACGAAACGATATTATTGCGATACTCAAAAACATATGGTAAAAGGTTAACAAAAAATGTACTGTTGATTTAAAATGCTAAATTTTATGCTACTTTGTGTGTGTGTAAATGAATATTCTTGGACTTGTTGCTGGAAACCCAAAGCACGTACAGGACAATAGAGACACCAGATAACAACATTCATGATTCTGAAGCTGAAGATAGATGAATATTCTTGCACTCTGTCACTGACTAGATATATTTAAAACAATGTAACGTTAAGCCACTTTTTAGTGGTAACATCAGACATTTGGCATTATCAGGAGGACCCACAAATATTACCTCATTGCAATATTATACATTACATTCAACATTATACATAGTATACTGACACTAAAACTCTGTAAACTTAGTACAGTAATTTTTATTTTTGGGTGAACTATCCACGATACATATTGTTGCATTTTTGTATTACGATATATTGTGACACCTCTAGTGTGTACTGTGTATAACTATTTTGTATATAAATACACGCATGCATGTATATATTTAAGAATTCTATATTATTATTTAAGAATCTATTTAATATATATCAATATTTTATATATATATAATATTATATATATATATATATTATATATATGTATAAATAAATAATACAGTATATACATGCAAATATTTCTTAAATATGTGTTTTTGTATATAAAAAATAATTATACAGTACTCAGCTTATGTATGCATGTATAATTTATATCCAATGAAAAAAAAGTGCTTCTTACATGTCCAGTGTGAAACGGGCGCTAGAATTATCTTCTCTTTTTGGATAAGACCAGGGTTTTTCCTGGCTCAAAATGAGGCGTAGGTGGTAAAATTGTAACACTAGGGGGGTCCGGGGGCATGCCCCCCCGGGAGAAAATTTTGTACATTTTAAAGATAAATTCATTAATCTGGTGCACTTTGAGTCACTCGAATCTGTTGTTAAAAATAAATAATAATCCACCCGCCAACCACCCATATTCTTTGATTTAGATATCTGCATCTGATCATCACATTACAATTATTCAATTAAGCATGATAATATGGTAACATATCACACAATTAACATTTATTTAAATTAAAAGTTCTTCTTTTGGCAAAATTACATTTTTTTTATAGCCTAAACAGAGGCTTTACTCCCTTTAAACTTATTGTCAATGTTTCATTTTTGAAAACACTCTTATCTGAATAATTTTTTGTACCTTTATAAAGGGCATTTTCCCCCTAATTTTATTTAATGTATGCTCTAAATTTCATTTAAAATTCTTACATTTTATCATTACATTCAATTAAAATAAGACACTAGGCTGTTACCAATCAAATTAAATAATTTTACATTGAAAAATTATAACTGTATTAAATGAGATTATTTTGAATATTTTTTGAATATACAAGGAATGTTGAAAAGAGTGATACTTTGAAACTAAACCGCAAGTAGGAGGGGGCAGGCGGCCGTCTTAATGAGCGAGTCATTGAGTCATTAATGTAAACGATTCGTTCAAACGGCTGATTGATTCAGAATGAGGCGGTTTAATAATGGGCAATTGAATCTTTGACTCAAGCGATTAGTTCAAAACGCTGAATGATTCAGTAATGAACTGTTGTTTGGAACTATTTTCGCTGCTAGAACAAAAACAGTCTAAAAATGTAAGTAACTTAATTTTAACTATTTGTTTATTGAACTGTTATCGTGATGGCATTCAGGAAAACAGCACTCTGGTCGTGTGTAGCCTATATATTGTTTCTTAACTATAATTAATGTTATAATAACTGCGCGAGACCAGAGACAATTTGGCGAGACTCAACAGCGCAACTTTGTTACCGTCCGTACATTAGGTACCATGATGGGAGTTCCGTGTCTTTATTACACTCATTTAGCTGTCATCCACCCTCGATTGAATGGAATGTTTTTATTACTCGGCCCGCTCGACCCGCGGATTATGATCCGTGCAGCACTATCGGCAAACTACACGGTTAGAGAATGGACACAGCGGGAATCGCGACAGAACTGTCACGGTGCATAGTGAGCACGTGACTGTCTGTCCGAGTTTTGTCGAGAGGCGGAGGCGGCACGAAATTTGACGGAGGCGGCCGCCTCATAATTGTCTATGCAGGAAAAACCCTGAAGACACTAGCTATGTTTCCATCCACATGGTTTTATCGGCATTAAGTGATATTGAATGAAAAATGTCTTATGGAAACAGTAAAATTCGATTGAATTTCATGAATATCGACTCAAATGAAATGCGTTCGGTCTCATGGGATTTTATCTTGATGGATATATGGCTTATGCGATAAACGCTGATGGAAACGTTATTATGGCGAGATCCATTTTTCCTAGCAAAACTTTGTTCTCAAATGTTTGCTTGAATGTTGTGCAATTCAGTGTGAAAATGAATGGAAACGCCTTAAAATGTCTCAAATCAATTCGATATACCAATTTGATCGCAAAACAGCATGTGACGTCATTACACACAGGTTTTTATTCGCTTTAAACCTGTTTGATGGAAACACACTTTCACCAGCTTTATTCGCATGAGTTTTTTTACCGAACTTCAGATAATTCGATTGACAAGCGGATGGAAACTTGGCTAGTGAGCTGTTAAGGCTGATTTATACTTCTGTGTCGGACCTACGCCGGAGCCTCTACGCTATAGACTACGCCTTGGTTTTCATTTATACTTCTGTGTCATTGACACGGTTACACGTGCAGAAGGAGCATGTGAAACCCTAGCAGACCAATCACAGCGCTTGTGTCCATGTAGAATTGACGTATTGTTACATTTTTGGAGAGGTGCATTTTTCAGGGTACGCGCTCTACACACACAGCCTACGACGTAGCTACGGCGTGAGTTCGATGCAGAAGTATAAATTGGGCTATAGTGTCTTACTTGCATATATACTCAATCCATCAATTCCTTTGTCTCCGGTACTAGCAGTGTGTCCTACCCGCTGTCCAGCACCCCAGCACCCAGCAGCGCTGCCTCAGGAGGGGGCAAAATGAAGAGGGAAAGAGCTATTAGACCTTCATCCAAACGGCCTGACGACGAGGTCAGATATTCTGCTGGTTATATGCTTTGTTGTGCCAATGTTTTGGAATGATTTGATGCTCATGTAGACTTTTACTTTCAGCTTGCTGAGGACCCAGACCTGCCGCCTGCTTCTCTTCCCAGCAATTTCACTTTGCCCACATTTAATTTCTCCTCTCCTCCCCCTACTTCCTCGTTCAGCTCCGGCACAACACCACTGGCAACCGTCTCTGAGGAACCGCCAGCAAATAAGGTATTACTTCCCCTCTGACTAGGGCTGCACAATTAATCGCAATAAAACCGCAAGCGATTTGGCAAAGCAACGATTTTATGCGCAGCTTGTCGGCTGATCGGTAGTAAATGCTGCTCTATCTGAACACCAGAGGGTGTCTCTCTCTCTCTCTCACACACACACACACACACACACACACACACACACACACACACACACACACACACACACACACACACACACACACACACACACACACACACACACACACACACACACACCATCTGAACACTCACACACACTAAATATGCCTCGCAGAAGTACAATAACGTGCATCATTCCAGGAAATCGCTGTAGCTGAATAAACAGAAGATTGAAACCTTTAATTAAACATGACTAATAAACACACAACTGCCTTATTCTGTGTCAGAAGCACATCATCTCACAGGAGGAGGAGCTCAACTGTCGTTATGAAGTGAGTTTGGAGTAAAAGCATGTTAATAAATGTTGTCTTTTGTTGGACAAGAGGCTCATAAAGCTTCTCATATCTGGAAAGATGATTGACCCGTGTTGCTTTTTCTAATGCACGTTATAAGTGACTCAAACTCAGTGCTTTCAGACGGAGCAGTGTTTACAGAGCCGTACATCACTGACAAGCTGCGCAAAACAAAATAATCAAAAAAGATTTCCAAATCGCTATAAGCCAACTCGATTTATTGCGATTAATCGTGCAGCCCTTCCTCTGACCCCTCAGAATTGCCTTTTCTCTGACATAGTCTTGGCTCAGCAAACCCGAAAGGTGCTCATTGCTGTTATTTTGGACAAATAATATGGACAATAATATATCTTCTTTTCTTTTTTCTTTTTTTTTTAAATCAGGAGCCAGTGGCACCATCCACACCACCATCTGTCCCATTCACATTCTCTTCACCTATCGTAAAGGCAACAGCAGCCAGTCCTCCAACTTTCTCTCCATCAGTAGGTTTCCTTTATTCTTTTACACTTTGTTTGATGCAAAACAAGCATCTGTAATGATTAGGGATGCACCGATACCATTTTTTCAGAACTGATCCAATACCAGAAATCGACAGATACCAATACGATAGGGCTGGGTAAAAATATCGATTCATCAATGCATTGCAATTATTTGTTTCTCAATTCAATATCGATTCATCAAATCCTATGAATCGATTCAGCCCACCGCCCAGTGGCGGCGCTGTGGGCAACACTCATCAGAGCGCGCGCTGACACGGAGTAAAGACTTGTTTATACTCGACGCGTCCGTTTCTTTTACTGTCTATAATCCGCACGTGAGCGAAGGTGCGCGCGGCAAAAATTACGCGTTTGGTGTGCAAGACCTCATTTCGCTTGGCTGTGTGCAAGGCTTTTTTTGTAACAGCGCGCGCGGCACCGCATCCGAGGATGAACGACTTCACAAGCCGAATCTGTCCGAGTATGTATGTCACCGCACCGGCACGCAGTTTGCGAGTCTAAATTGCAATTCATTGCAAAGATTTTTTTGTTAAGGATTTGTTTACTGTGTGTGATTCATTTAATGGAAAGCACATTCACTTCTAGTCGTCTTGTTGTTCATTTTAAATAAACGTAGAGCAAGTAGCTAATCAGTGTCTGCTCGTTTATTCAAACTAAGTTGTCCTATATAACAGACGAAGGTCGCAACGTCCCCAAAAACTGCATGTGCACTAGTTTGATAACAAATGCTTCAGAGTTAACATGTTATATATATTGTACTAAAATGTTATGAGTTATATGATGGAAATGTCGGTAATGTATCCTACATAGGCACAGTAAATAAGCCAAAGGTTCTCTGATCAGCTGTTCAGTGTTATTTATTGTGTTGACAAAGTAAGTTAGCACTTTGTAATGTTATAATATCTATGGTTGCACTTTGTTTTATGAGTATGCACATTTTGTGCTTCTGTTTACATTTATTTTATAACTTGAATGTTTAGGAAGAAAAATCTACTTTCTACTAACAGTTACATGCACTTTCGATTAGAGATGTTAATAAAGCACCTGTTTGTTACAGTTGTGCTTTGTATTCAACACATGTACAATATTGTACAGTTTGTTCTGCTAAATAAACCATGACAGGAAACATGCTTGGGTCAATTTGTTCTTAAACATTGGTAATACTGCACACATTATTTAAAAATATACCCAGGTACTTAATTACTTGTGTATTTACTTATTAGCTTCGATATCGATTCAATAATAAGTCAATATCGAATCGAAGCCTCAAGAATCGAAATCGAATCGAATTGTGAAATTCCTAACAATACCCAGCCCTACAATACGATAATCCGATGTGTTAAACATCATAAAGAAAAACAACAAATGAAAAAATCATTTGATCATAATCTGACAAAACACTATTATAAACTAGCCTGGGAAAAACCAGACAACTTCCAGCAAATTTAGATTTGCCCTGCAAGCAAGTCTGGCAAAGATTGACATTCAAGCCCATTTCCAATCCGTCGAAATCGAGGCACCAATCAGAAACGTTGGGCGGGCTTTACTCGATGACGACAGCGCAGCGACGGTGAAGCAGATTTTGTAGCCTACATTACAAAGATGGATGCCGCCGGGGAACATCACTCATTCAATCAGCTATCTCGTCTGTTTTCAGCGATTTGAAGGTTTTGTTAAAATGCGAGCAAAGAACAACACTCGAGGTGTTTCTCCGTCGCTCTGCATACGTCATCTCCTTCATCGCTCTGATTGGTTTCAGGTCTATCCAATTGCGCCCAGAGGCATTTGAGCGAGGTCCGTTGGTGACACCCCTTTGGAAATGATTTGTCTTTGAAGCTTTGCCAGACCATAACTCAATTACTACTGAGAATGCTCTGGTTTTAACCAGGCTAATTATAAACTAGATGAGTGCAAAATTCAGCAGCAAAAGTTACTCTAGAAGAATTATGAGTGCACAATAGTTTTTAGTAAAAAAAAAAGTGTGTGGAGGTGAACAAATAAGTGAATGCTAAATCTGTTAATGTTACACATTGCTCTTTGTATTGTTGTAAAATACTTTCATGAAAAACAAGTATATACTGTGTGTATATATATGCTATTAAATTAAACTTTGTTTTATGCAAAACAAGCATCTGTAATGATGATTCTTCCTGCAGGCTGGATTCACCTTCAGTGCACCTACTTTGAAAACAGGCCCTTCTTACTCCAATGGGAAAATTGTTCCAACAGTAGCACCAGGTAAGGCTTGTTTTACAATAGTTTTTATTTAAAGTCAGGTTATTGTGGTGTTGATGTTTCTTTCCTGCATGTTTCACAGTCAAATCAGTGGCCAGTGAGGAAAAAGAGTTTGAAGGACCCTTTAAACCTGCAAAGGTCTTAAAACAGGGCAGTGTATTGGATATACTTAAGGGACCTGGTATGATATGCTTTTAAGTAAAGGTTTTTAATGGCATGTTGCTATTTGAGTGTGTGTATTTACCCTTTTCTCTTTTCCAGGATTTGCATCCCCCTCCCAGAACTCTGCTGATAAACCTTCACAGTCTGCTTCATTATCATCTGCTACTTTTTCTGGTTTTGGTGAGAAGTTTAGGCCACCCGCAGGTTCATGGAGCTGTGACACTTGCCTTTTGCAAAACAAGTCCTCGGACAAAAAGTGTGTTGCTTGTTTCGCATCACAACCCAACACAGACTCTGCCTCTAAATCGGACAGTAAAGCTCCTGCAAGCATTAGTTCTCTCTTTGCTCCTCCAGCTGGTAGCTGGGAATGTGACACATGTTTGGTCAGAAACAAACCGGAAGTAATTAAATGTGTTGCTTGTGACACGGCCAAACCCGGGACTGGAGTGAAATCCAGACTGACTCTACCGGTTCTTTCTGAGACCTCATCCACTCTCTCTACAACCACAACGACTGTCGCTTCATCTACAGCAACTGGACTGTTAGGATTCGGGGACAAATTTAAGAAGCCAGAGGGGGCTTGGGATTGTGACGTGTGCATGGTTCGGAACAAGGCACAGGATCTCAAATGCGTATCCTGTCTGAGCTCTAAACCAGGTAAAGTTTTACAAAGATTTAAAACATTTTAATACCCCCCAAAAAAGAGGAACAGCCCCTTTAACACCTTTGAAATCTGGTAGAAAAGAGTTTCTCTTCAAATTTGGTCTGAAAAATAATAGGGTTGGGAATCGAAAATGGATTCCAATTCTGGAATCAAATATATGAGGTCAGGAATTAGATGTTTCGATTCCTTGGTGAACATTTCAATTTAACTTTAAACTAGCGCTGTTTTAGTATCAGTATATTGGATCCGTGCAGCTCTTAAAGTGACAGCAGCCTAATTCCTGCTGTGTCTCTATAATAACACTAATCAAACCACGAAAGACAGAAAATTCACTCGTTCTTGACTGAATAACTTTTCTAACTATATTTGTAATGTAGCCTATATTTTATTTATAATATGCAGTGTTATTTTATATTTGATTAGGTTCCGTTCCTAAATGCCTGAAAATCTTAAAACACCGTTTATTTCAACAATCTTATCTTTGTTCAGTTGCATCTATTTTTTAGTTTTTTTTAATTACTTAGTGTTTACTTCTCTTTAAAAATGCTTGAAATTTATCTTAGTTTGGCAAGTTGTTTTTCTATGGTGTTTTTAAATCACAGGCAAACGTTCCTTGTGTAAGTGCCTGTTGATTTTTGTTCATGATATTCAGCTACAATTAAAAGTTTTGCTATAAGACTAAATGTGAATATCTACGTTTTTGTTTGCTTCCCCCCTTTTTTTCTTATTTAAATCGAAATTAGGAGTAAAAAATCAAACGGTACCCAACCGTAAAGCTTTCAATATACGCCTAATCACACTGATATTTGCGTCCCTGATGTCTTACTCTTCTTGGTGTTTTACAGGAGCTGTAGCCGCTGTGGTCTCGACTCCAGTCTCTGCTCCCACAACCTCTGCTGCGTCTTTGTTAGGATTCGGGGACAAGTTCAAGAAACCTGAGGGGAGCTGGGAGTGTGAGGTGTGCTGTGTTGAAAATAAGGCAGTGGACCAGCTGTGTGTGGCCTGCCAGTCAGCAAAACCCGGCGCTAAAATAGAGTCTAAAGGTAAAGTGCAGTGCAATCATATTTCCAGAAGTCAGATTTTGTGAAGGAGCTACTTACTGTTTTGTAGAAGCAGAATAATGACCAGAATTCTTGCTTTTTTTCAGGTTTTAGTTCATCTTTTGGCATTCAGTCCAACAATACAGACTCTGGTTTTAAGTTTGGTACTGGTTCTACGGACTCGACCTCTGCTGGATTAAAGTTTGGAGGCTCTTTCTCAGATTCTTCCACCCCGGGAGGATTTAAATTTGGAATCGGGTCTTCCGACTCAACCTCAAAATCAGAAGGCTTCAAATTTGGAGGCTCGTTCTCGGATGCAGGTTCTGGTGGGGTCAAACTTGGTAGTGCCTCATCAGAATCCACGGCGACAAAAGAGAGTTCAACAAAGGCCTTTAATTTTAGTGGATCCATGGATGACACAATCGAAAAAAAGACTAAATCTCAGGATTCTAGTACAGGATTTAAATTTGGTGGTGGAAGTGGAATTACTTTCAGCTCTCAAGCTTCTGGCTCTGAAAACTCTGCATTTTTATTTGGAGCTAAACCCAGTGAGAAAGAAAGCTCAAATTCATCCTTTGGTTTCTCTGCTCCCCAATCCAAGGCTGAGAAAGATGCTCCTGCTTTCTCAGAAACCGCTTCAACCACCACAACGTCGACGACAACAACGGCAGTGAACGCCATCCCTGTTTTTGGCAAGTCTTTAGTAGCTGAATCTTCTGCCTCGAAGTTTGTGGAACAAGCTACGAAAGAGCAAACGCTGGTTACGCCCAATTTTACCTTTGGAAAACCAGAAGAGAAAAAGGACACACCAGCACCCTCAAGTGCGTTCTTGTTCGGTGCTTCCAAGGAAGCTGAGAAACCAACGGCAAACTTGGGCTACTCTTTCAGTGAGCCAAACCCTCCAAAAGATTTCCCCAAGCCTACGCTTACATTTGGGAAAACCGCTGAGTCAACCGAACCCCCAAAGCCTTCATTTGGTTTTGGACAGAGTATAACAGGTGAGTGTGGTCTTTTGATGCTCTCTTAAAGCTATAGTGTGCTTCAGTGATGATGTATTGAATGGGATTTTTCCATTGGCTTTTGGTTTATTGCAGAAAATAAGTTTTGTGACTGACAAAAGTTTTTGTCCACTTAAACTAGGGATGCACCGAAATGAAAACTTTGGCCGATACCAATAACCTATAATTCTTTATATTAGAAAGCCGATAACCAATATATTGGCAGATAAATCTAAATCCAAATTTTTATATATTTTTTTGAGAGCCTGATTACAAAAACAAGCGTCTCACCATTAAAAGTAATGTCCAAAGCACACAATTATAATGTTCTCATTATAATTTTATGTAGCTGATATCCTTTTCAAAGTGATTCCAGTCATATGTCAAGCAATTCGAAACCATCGTGTTGAACCGTGCACATCTTAAGTGTCTCAACTGAAGGAAATAATCCATTATTAATCAGCTTTAATATATCGGTCAAGTTTTCTTATCAGGCCGATAATATAAAAAAATGAACATATCAGCTGATACCGATATGGTGGCCGATATCTTGTGCATCCCTATAAAACAGCCATTGACTTTGAGACTAAAATGCTTCTGTTTTTTGGCCTACAAAAATACGTCATCCCTGCAGCACACTATACCATATTCTTGTAGTACCACAATTTGACTCTCCAATTATGTGCTTTGCAGACACATCTGCTCCAACGCCCAATTTTGGCTTCATGGCCAACTCCTCGAGCACCCCAGCTTCATCCAGCTCCACCCCCAGCCTTTTCATCGCTCCCACTACCTCTTCCCTGGCTCCCACCCCTGCTCCCACAAGCACCTTTGTCTTCGGCCAGAATAACTCCTCTGAACTTACCATGACAAAGACTTTCGTGTTCGGACAGCAGGACAGCCAGACACCGGCTCCTGCGGCTCCTTCTGCTGCACCTGCACCAGCACAACCTTTCCAATTTGGCTCGGGCTCAAACTCATCTGGCCCTTCTTTCAATTTTGGTGCTGTTGCGTCCTCCACCCCAGCCTCTGCCGGTTAGTTTCCCTCCTAAAATCCCACATGTGCTTCTTAGGGCTGTCGTGATAACCAAAATATTGTAATGCTGCGTTACTGACAAGCCAACCGCAAAGGAATGCAAGCAACTGCGATATTTGCATGTTTTCTTTTGTCATAAGGTTACTTGTTTTACACTACGTGAAGGTGTATTGATTTGCAAAATAAGTTACAAATCATGATAAGACTGTTTATCATGCTGATTTGCTCTCAACAAGCCTAAACCGGTTAGTTTGCCTCCAAAAATCCCACGTGTGCTTCTTAGGGCTGTCGCGATATCCTCAATATTGTAATACCGTGATACTGACAAGCCAACCGCAAAGGAATGCACGCAACCACAATATTTGCATGTTTTTTCTTTTCTGAAGGCTACGTCCTTTTTGTTTTGCACTTCGTGAAGGTGTATTGAATGTAGTGTTTTCAAAAGAGTTGATACTGAAATTTCGAAAATGTGATGCGTTGAGCGTAATCATTAACGCCTCTGATTGGCCATTGTGCTCATGAGCTCATCGGATATGTCTGTGATTGGCTACAATGATCAACGCTTCAAAAACATGTTTATATATATAAAAATCGATCATTTTGACCCATACAATGTATTGTTGGCTATTGCCGCCAGTATATACCCGTGCGACTTGTGACTGGTTTTGTGATCCAGGGTCACATATAACAATAGCCTAACAAGCTTAGGTTTCAGGTTTATGGTGTTATGTGGACCCTTATTTTGACATTTTGTTTACTTCACTTCCTTTACCCTAAACGCTCTGCTTAGTTTTGGTTTGTCATCGTTTTCATGTCCTCCACATCGGTCAGCAGGCACGAAAACGAGGACATAAGTAACCAATACAACCAAAACTAAACAGCGTTAAAAGTAACGCTTATAGAAAAAAAAATGGCGATAATGCTGCATATCACGACTCAAAATTACTGCAAGGGAAATTCCTTCACCGCGACAGCCCTAGTGCTTCTGCCCTTTGATTGTCATCCTGTACAAATGTGTCTAACATCTAATTTCTCTTGCAGCTCCAGCTCCGTCTGCCAACCCTTCCCCGTTTGTCTTTAGTTCTGCCGCGCCTTCATCTGGCTTTGGCACTGGACAGGCACCGATCTTCGGACAAAACGCGTCTCAACCCAGTGCTCTTGCGTTCGGGTCACCGGCACCTTCATTCTCGGCTAACGCTTCCCCGGCTTCTGCTTTCGGAGCCAAGTCCAATCCTGCCCTGTATTCGGTCAGCAAGCCAATCCTACACCTACGTTTGGATCGACTGCTGCCTCCACGGGCCAAGGTCAGAGAAACATGTTAACATCAGCATCTCATTTAATTCTGAACCAGTATAGGGACTCTCGCACCAAGCAACTAATGGTTCTCTTAGGAACGTTTTTGGTTGCATTCGAACCGCCAGTAGGAACTCTGAAGTGACGTGTGCCGTTCTTGTGACTTTTATTTTGACGTGCTGAGAACGCCAGATTGATCTATTAAGTATGAGGTACATATACGATTTATCGCATTACCGAATACCGGCACATGTCTACCTTGAAGTTGCATTGGATTTTCTCCTTATCTTAAAGGTTAAGTTCAGTATCTTAAAGTTTATTTCTGGAGTAAATATACGCTATAATCTGTGTTTACATCATAGACTGTAAAGGGAGTAATTCCTCAAAGGAGTTCCTAGAACTAAAATCGTTCCTAGTTCCTGCTATGAAAAGGTTCCTCCAGTGCGAAACCAGACTTTTGAGTAACTTGACCATCTAAGTACTACCAATGTCAGCTGTTATAACCGTTCACATTGCATGGGTTAAAGAAAGCAGAATTGGATATTTACAAGTTAAAATTATTGAGGGTGCAATTGACCTACATGCCTGTAACCTAGTTATTTGTATGCATCTCAATAACGGTGACTCCATGTGTTATATTTGCAGGAGGGTTCCAGTTTGGCAGCACTGGTGGGTTTGGAGCATCGGGGGGCAACAGTAATGTGTTTGGTTTTGGGGCTCCTGCAGCTCCAGCAACTCCTGCCGCCAGTCCAGCGATGCCGGCGTTTGACCCCGCCAGCGGAGGCTTCGGCTTCAGCCAGACCCCTGCTTTTAACATTGGGTGAGTAAAGAAAGAATTGTGCTTTAAAGGTTTTTTTTTAAAGGGTTCACAATTTGAAAAATGCAACTTAAATGGGCGTGGATGGCTGTGAGAAGGGAGGGAGTGGGTGTGGTATGGCCAATCACTGTCATCGCCAGTGTCCCATGCATATCGACTGTCACTAAAAATGAGTGGTAAAACGTGAGGAAATGCTAGATTTTTTTTTATAGCTGGCAAAGATAGTCTAATGAAATACTCTGACAAAAGTAACTGAATGCCCTGCTACATATATTAGCCTACAGTAATCGTAATTCTATTTAAAACATATTAATGTAGGCTACATGTATAATTATAATGTCATTATAAAATATATAGTTGTTTATATAGACAAAAAAAA
>CM070827.1:2883576-2906076 GCA_036326025.1 Chrosomus eos
AGCTCTTTAAATTAACTGATATAGGAATAGTTCACCCAAAAATGAATATTCTGTCATTATTTGCCATTATAGTTTTTTTTTCTAAACTTGAATTGCGGTTTATTAGTGCTGTCAAATCAATGAATCGCGAAAAAATCGTGTCTAACAAAAGTTTGTGTTTATATAATATGTGTGTAATTTTATACATTTGTCTCTCTGTGTCGGTGATTATATACAGTAAAGTTTGTGTTTATATAATATGTGTGTAATTTTATACATTTGTCTCTCTGTCGGTGATTATATACAGTATACATACACACAGAGACCACACACACACACACACACACACACACACACACCACACAAATATATATATAATATATATATATATATATATATATATATATATATATATATATATATATATATATATATATATATATATAATTATACGTCACATATGTTGCATTAAAACAAACTTTTATGTTAGATGCGATTATTTGTGATTAATTGAACTGACAGCACTGCTATTTATTAATTTTTACATGTACAATGCTGCTATTTTTATTTTTTTAAACGATAAGTGGCCCACCACAATTACTTTTATATGTGTAACAATGAAGCATAGACCTTATGTTGTGTCTTTGTAGCTTTTTGTCTCCTGGTACTGTTCCTCATGCATGCTCTTTATATGATTGCAGGCATGGTGTTTAAAGAATTGACGACAGCTGGAACTAAAGAGGTGCGTGATGGGAAATCAAGAGTTCGAGGAGGTGTTTGTGGCTGTTATCCGACCAAAGAACACAGCCAGCCTTAACTCCAAAGAGTACCGAGCTAAATCTTATGAGGTGAGATGAGTTATAGATGAAGCATTATGCTTTAAATTCATGTTGGATATTTCAATGTTTAAATCTGCTTTACCATACAGATTTTACTTATTGAAGTTCCCCTGGAGGGAAAAGAGAAAAAGCGGAAGAAAATACTTCTTGGGACCAAAATTCAGGCCGACAGTGATCGGACAAAGTCAATTCTGGAGTATGTCGATGAAACCACGAAGCCCATATCCAATAACCAGGGGATAATAGGTATGTTGTCGTTGCAGGAAGTGTTTGGTTTCAGAAGCTCATCATTCAGCTCTACGCCACAATAATCAGCTGTTAATTAGCTGCACTAAGGCATATATGATCTGTGCTTTAATTAGCTGCACTAAGGTATATATATGATCTTTGCTGCAGGGAAACGTGTCGTGCACATGAGGAAGTTCCAGTTAGATGGGAAGGGTGAAGGGAAGGAGGCCTCGTTATTTATTGTGCCAATTAATGTCAAAGGTAAGAATGCACACACTCTCATTGGTTCCCAAAATGTCATATGCAAATTATAGCGAGCCATTTAAACACACACACACACACACACACACACACACACACACACACACACACACACACACACACACACACACACACACACACACACACACCACACACACACACACACACACAAACAATATACAATAAAATATATATATATATATATATATAATATTATTATTATTATTATTATTTTTAATTATTATTATTTGAATATATAGTAAAGTGTAATTTATTCCTGTGATCAAAGCTGAATTTTCAGCATCATTACTCCAGTCGTCAGTGTCACATGATCCTTCAGAAATTATTTTAATATGATGATTTGATGCTCAGAAGCATTTTTTTTATTACAGGAAGTTCAAAAGAAAAGCATTTTTTTTTTAAATATAAACTTTTGTAACAATGTTAGTCTTTACTGCCACTTTTTTTTAATCAATTTAATGAGTCCTTGCTGAATAAAACCTTTAAAAAATATCATACTGACCCCAAACTATAATGTATACCTTTACTGTGAGTTTTGTAGCGTGTCACAAGGCATTGAATGCTGATGTGAATATGGTTTGTATTCCAATATAGAAAACAGCAAGTCTGTTTATCACCCTGGGAGCCCCAGTTTCTACTGCCTTCAGGACATTATGCGTGTCTGTAGTGAAACCAGTGCCCATTTCTCCTCCTCCACCTCAAAGATGCTGCTCGCTCTGGACAAGTAAGTTTGAACATCATCAATGACCACCAAAGTGTCCGAAAATCATACAAATAGGACTTTAGAGTCTTTTTATGATAATATAAAGCCCATTTTCTTGTCCTCCATTGGCCTATGAAACAGGACGTTGGGATGGACAAAGTTTATTTTAACCAAACCAGTAGCTTTAGTTTAGGTCACAACCCTTGTACCATGATTTAAAGTAACACCAAGTAGCTTTTCCTCTCGGTCGCCCTACTGGTTGGAAACGAAATTGTCCATTGCCGCTGTCGTAAATAATTTAGCCTACTGTCGCACACACGCTCGCTGTTTACCCAGCACCGGCTTTAGAATGAACGATGTCCACAGACAAGGTAAAGTATGTTACATGATTTCATGAAAGGATGATGTATTGTGACATCAGAAACGAAGTAAAACGAAATAATGACTATTGTAGCGCTTGACGTAAAGCAGTCGAATTTTGTAGTTCTTTTTGTGCACGAGTTCCTACCCGAACCCCGAAGTTACATAGTGCCAGTAAAAGCGATACAGACCCCGTCAGGCGATGGCAGACGTGTCATTTAACTTATTTTAAATCGATGTACCATCACAAGGGTCTTGAAAATATATTATGAAGGTTGAAAAACTACATAGTGTTACTTTAAAGTGCCGTGTAATATAGTTGTTTGTGAATGTTAAAGGTCTGCTAAGTTTCAAAGTGCAATGAGTCGTCAGTAATTCCAGTCTCACTTCCGTAACACATCTATGTAACAATGCTAACAAATTTACATAATGGCAGCCCATTGGCTGAACAGCATCTCTTAGCTCCGCCCTCTAACACTAGTTATATCTGAGACTGGAAGAGTTTGGTTCGTGTTGTTCATGTCGAGAAGACGCTGTTTTCTGCTGACAAAGCTAATAAAAAAAAATAAGACCCACGCCATCGTTACCGTTTATATCACTGTATATCAAGAGCTGAGATTCAGATATGCTAATGAGCATTACATTTCTGACCAATCACAGCAGACTGGGCCATCTGACCAATCAGAGCAGGTTCTCTGAAAGGAGGAGTTTAGAGAGACTGAATCTTCAAATGAACTGTTTTCAGACTTTAGGTGATGCTGCAGTGTATAATATGTGAAAATGAAAGTGGTTTTTGACCTTGGCTGCATGTAAAACTATTGTAGGAGACCAAAACAAAATTAAGAAACTTTAAAATAGCATAATAGGGCACTTTAATATCTGCTATTGCTATTCAGAGCTAGGTAGTAAAAGGGGGAGGAGACGTTCTCGTTCTAGAGAGCATTTGATTGGGGACAAATCTATTTTGGTGAGAAATAATTCAAGATTTAAATGTTTATTTGCTAAGTTCACAAACCCCAAAGCTATAAGACAGACTAAAAGTCACACAACTCTAATTTTGAATTCATGTGTTATTTTTTGTTGTTGTTGTAAATCTAGAAATCTCTTGGCAAAAGTAACTGGTGTAGCTTCCGTGATTCAACAATGTTGAATTTGTTTCAGGTGGCTCGCAGAACAGCACGCTGTGCCTCACGCCATCCCTGCGCTCTTCCGGCCGGCTCCGGTAGACCGTGTGAAGACTAACGTGAGTAACCCAGCGTACGCGGTGGAAAGCAAGCAGCCCGACGGCCCGCTCCACATGGGCTACACGGCGCTGGAGA
Organism: Chrosomus eos; assembly: GCA_036326025.1. Lineage (NCBI taxonomy): Eukaryota > Metazoa > Chordata > Actinopteri > Cypriniformes > Leuciscidae > Chrosomus > Chrosomus eos. The sequence continues at coordinate 2,887,287 of CM070827.1, forward strand.
TCAAGAGCAAGATGATGTCCCTGGAGAAAGCGGACCTGTGCGTCGAGAACCCGCTCTATGGCTCAGATCTGCAGTACACTAACAGAGTGAGGCTTTCTTTTATGATAATAACCAGAAGAAGTTGCAATCATAAACATGCTCTTAATTCAACACACTACCGTTTCAAAAATCTGTAAGATGTTTTTTTATTTTTTATTAAACACATTAGTCACGTTTATAACATTACAAAAGATTTCTATAGCACATAAATTATTTCCTTTTGAGCTTTCTATGCATCAAAAAATATCCATCATGGTTTCCACAGAAATATGAAGCAGCACGACTGTTTTCAACATTGATACACTGCAAAAAATGCTTTTCTTACTTAGTATTTTTGTCTTGTTTCCAGTCCGAATATCAAGAATTTCTTTAATCAAGTTTACTAAAGTAGTAAAATGATTAGATATGAAGTCTTTTGAAGTTATGAAGTTTTTGCTTAAAATAAGCTAAATTATCTGCCACTGGGGTAATAAAAATAATATTGTTTCTGTTTAAATTAAGATTATTTTTCTGACCCCATTGGCAGATATTTTTGCTTCTTTTAAGCATCAACTCACTTAATTTGTATTTATTTCCCCAGAAAACAGGACATAATATGTTATGTCATTTTACGCTTCTAGTAAATGCATCTTGATTTAAGAATTTTTATATATTTGGACTGGAAACGAGACAAAAATACTAAGTAAGAAAAGCATTTTTTTGCTGTGTAATAATCAGAAATGTTTCTTCATCATTAGAATTATTTCTGAAGGATCATGTGACACTGAAGACTGAGGAAATGTTCCTAAAAATTCAGATCACAGGAGTAAATTACATTTTAAAATATACTCACATAGAATATATAAAACTGTAATAATATTTCACTGTTTTTACAGTATTTTTGATCCAATAAATACAGCCTTGTTGAGCATGAGACACTTCTTTCAAAAATAAAATAAAAAAACCAAAGCTTTGAACGGTAGTGTATATAAGATTATGCATGTTGTTAAATTATACTCAATAGTCGTTTGTCATGTGCAATACCTTTTTAATACATAACAATATTTAAACTCTTTCCTATAGGTGGACAAAGTCATCATCAACCCTTACTTTGGTTTGGGAGCGCCAGATTATTCCAAAATCCAGATTCCAAAAAGAGACAAATGGCAGCACAGTATGACCAGCGTCACCGAAGACAAGTCAGTGTATTTCTGTTCTACGTTTACTGATGCTCTGTGTATTACATTATTAGGCTGCTAATTATTAGACTTTAATAGTTACTATACTATTTTTTTATATGCCATAAATAATCCTTTTGTTAACAAACAAGTATTCATTACTTCAATGAGCTCATTGTTTCCGCCTTACATTTTTACATTGTTTAAATAAGGAATTTTTTTAACTAGCTATGATTTGTAGATGTACATTTCTGAAATGCATAACTAAGACAGTCATCTCTGATAACGGATCACTCTAAATTGTAATGTGGACTTTGAAAAGCGCTATACAAAAGCTATCCATTTCAAGATATCCAAATACATACTTTATTCCGATAACCCTCTTTAGACACTATAAGTAGCTTTGCATACTTATTCTACTAACCCAAACCCTAAACTAACAGTCTACTAATGCTAAGTTATTGGACTATCCAAATAGAGTGATAGTAATAACCACACTTATTAAATATTTTTAAATATATATATATATATATATATATATATATATATATATATATATAATATATAATATATATAATATACATATGCATGATTATACTTTTTAGAGGACCGACATTTCTGTATATAAAATCCTGTTTTTTTTTATTGATTTCAAAATTATAACTTTTTGCACGATATTTTAACTTTTTCCAGTTTGTGTGTGTTTGTTTGTGTGTATATATATATATATATATATATTAAAAACAATCAAATATTGTTAATAGTGTGGAATGTTAATATTTGCAAAGAGATTTTATTGTATATATATATATATATATATATATATATATTATATATATATATATATATATATATATATATATAAATATTAAATTATATTTAAGTAACTTTGCATGTACGTATTTTACTAAGCCAAACCTTAACCTAGCAGTCTACTAATACTCTAAATTAATGGACTATCAAAATAAAGTGTAATGACTCTTATTAAAGATTTTGAAATATACTAAATTAATGGACTATCAAAATAAAGTGTAATGACTCTTATTAAAGATTTTGAAATATATATAAAAACATATAATATTGTTAATAGTGTGGAATGTCATTATTTGCAAAGAGATTTTGTAAAAAAAAAAAAAAAAAAAAAAAAAACTTTTATTATGTGTATATATAAATATAAAAAGTAACTAAGTACTAACCCAAACCCTAACCCAGCAGTCTACTAATAATCAGATTGAGGTGTAACACACAGTGTCTGGTCCCTCTGTCCTGTAGAGAGCGCCAGTGGGTGGACGACTTCCCTCTGCACCGCAGTGCCTGTGAAGGAGACACTGAGCTCCTGGCCAAACTCCTGGACAGCGGCTTATCCGTTAAACAGCTGGACAGCGACCAATGGGCACCCATTCATTACGCATGCTGGTAGATATCAACTTCACGTTTCTTTAAAGGAACACTCCACAGTTTTTTCATATTAAACTGTGTTATTCCCTTAACTAAGACGAGTTGATGCATACCTCTCTCGTCTCAGTGCGTGCGCTCAATCGCTCTGGCGCGGCGCGACACTTTGAGCCCAGTTCATTCATTAGGATCCAAACAGAGATGAAGTTAGAGAGACCAAACACCTCCACGTTTTCCCTATTTCAATACAGTTACAAGACTAAGTATGGTGACACAAAATAAAACGTGGGGCTTTTCTAAGCGGGTCAAATGGATAACTATAATGTATGGCGGAATAGCACTTGAGAGCACTTCGACTTGGCGCAGTAATATCAGTCCAGGATCATTCAGGATCATTCAGGAGTGATGATATTACTGCGCCGATTCGAAGTGCTCTCAAGTGCTATTCCGCCATACATTATAGGAATCCATTTGACAAATTTCTGAAACGTCGCTCATGCTTAAACGGGGTTCTTGCACAGATGGACGAACGTGAAATAGCCTATGCTTGATGCTAGCTCTGCGATATATGCAAAGTCCGCTAAACATCCACATGATTTAGAGGCGGAGGAGGATACGCTTCAGTTATTGTGTGCGAGATCTCAGGACTGGTGGGAACATACAACACGATCTCATGAAAGTGCGTATCTATACCACTAATTTTATTTCTCGTGCCATTTATACAGCAAAAATAGTTTTACGTGCATGATGTGCACTGTAAACCCTTGGGTAGGATTAGGAGTGCGTGTGTATTACACGCCATAAAGTGCATATCATGTGCACGCGAAAACTAGTTTTTGGCGTAAATGGCACGAGAAATAAAATCCGTGCTATAGATACGCACTTTCATTAAATCGTGGCGCGCTTTAACGAGGAGCAGTGGGTCCGTAATTTTAGGATGAGCAAGCCAACCTTTGATATGTTGTCAACGTGTGTCCACACTCCTCTCCTATGACGACACCATTCGTTCTTTTGCAGACGCGCTCCTGGGTTTCTATCGTCATTAAACCGCAGAGACAAAGCCTAATGCCTCAGAAAATCCGATCTGCCTGTTTACATGAGTCGCATTGGCACATATCTGATTTATTTCCACTTATTACATGGCTTGGTTGAATTCTAATGTAGAATTAATAGCATTATTTCTTGATAACAGACGCTGCTAAGTATAACACACCGCTGCCATGAAAAACAGAGCGTCGCCATGGATTCTAACCGTAGAGACGGAACGGACTATTTTCTTTAGCGGAAGCAATACAATCGTTTTTCCGTTTCATGTGTTTTTATTGGTATGCACACAAAAAACAATAAAGGCATTTGGATGACATTAACAAACATATTTGTGTACAACCTTTTATAAAACAAAAGAAAAGAGAGAAAAAAAAAGATTATACAATCGTTTTTAAATCAATAAACTCCTTTTTAAATCAATATTTTGAGTCAAATGATTGATTTATTTGGTAGGTAGCCATGTAATAAGCAGGATAATGTATAGCCTGTTCACACCGGGACGAATTTCGCGCGCGTTATTCGCCGACGTTTAACGCCTCGTGACTAAACAAAGGGCGCCAATGTGAGTGTTCACACCGACGCGTAAAACGCCACGCGTAAAAGCGTCATTTTTAAAAAAAACGCCTCGGGTTCGTTTTTTCAGTTTGACGCGCCGCGTCAAAAACTATCCGACCAATGAGATTGACGCTTTTGCTCACGTGTCTGGAGCTTCTGAAGTTACAGTAAAACACAACTTGGGGGCGCTCAAACACAAAACGGTCTTGCCGAGCACACATACGTAATGGCGAAGAAGATACACAGCGTCCGTCTACTACACTCTGCCGGGAAGAAATAAGACGAGGAAGATGCAAGGCCAGATGAATGTAGAGCTGCTGGTCTCGTTGGTGTCTATATAAAGAGTCACCAATGAGAATAAAGAACTCTATGACAAACGCGACAAACTTGCTCTCTTCTTCTGAGTGACAAGCGAGTGTCAGAAGCACTTTATAGACCGGGGTATTTTTGTACATTAAGCGCCATCTAATGTCAGGGAATGAATTTGCATGTTCACTCGGCTCATCGTCAGCGAAAAACGCTTGGGTGTGAACACAAAAAACGCGTTGAAAAACGCTGACGAATAACGCGAGCCGATATTCGTCCCGGTGTGTACGAGCCAGTGAGGCGGTTGTTATAGCGAATACAATCCTAGGCTCTGCTTCGCGTCGTCCTGATTAGCGTTTTTTTTTAACACGTCATTGAACACATCCGATGTGTCACATATGAGCAAAAAATCTGAATCGGGTCACATTTCACTGCCTTAGATCCCATCATCTCTCCACTTTCATCCAGTCAATGACACCATGACGTCAGTGTGCTTTTCCTCTGACTTCAGGCATGGAAAACTGGAGGCCACCAAGCTTCTGTTAGAGAAGGGGAACTGTAACCCCAATCTGCTGAACGGCCAGCTGAGCTCTCCTCTACACTTCGCAGCCGTCGGGGGTCATGCGGAAATCGTGCAGATTCTTCTGCAAAATCCGGAGATTGACAGAGTGAGGAATACAGTCTTTAGTATTTCATTGCCGTGCTCATTTCCCCCTGTTTTTACATTCAGATTATCACCTTTTTCTTCACTCTCATGTTGGATTAATCTTTAAAAACGCTTTTAATAACAAATCTCAAAATGAATTCCCATTTTTAAATACTGATTACAATGTGATGGCCAAATTCACTTGTAGCATTTTAAAACGACTGGTATTCGTTTTTAGTATTTTTACTTTTACTTGTTTAGACAAAATGGTGTATGTTTGTTTGCTATGAGTTTTTGTAAAAATTGATTTTAATTATATTTAGTTTTTTTGTTAGAGAAACTTTAAAAACAAAACCTTACATTTTTTATTCATTGAGGTGTGTGTGTGTATATATATATATTATTATTATTTTTTTTATTTTTTTTTTAATATACATTTTAAAATCTTTAAGTTATTATTTTAAATAATTGTATTATTTTATCACATAAATACACACACACACACCACACACACACACACACACACACACACACACACACACACACACACACACACACACACACACACATATATATATATGTGTATATGTGTGTGTGTATGTATACAAATTTAAAATAATAACTTATTAAAGATATTAAAAAAAAAATATATATATATTATATATATAAAAATCCAAAATGTATATTAAAAACATATAATATTGTTAATAGTGTGGAATGTTAAAATTTGCAGAGATTTTGTATATACAAATATAAATATTAAATTTTTTTATTATTTAAAAATAGTTTCTTGTTTATATATACATATATAGTATATACACACAATAAATAACTTTTTTTTTAACAAAGGTTCTGTAATAAAAACATATATAAAAATGCTGTCCCTTGTCATTTTTAGCACATCGAGGACCAGCAGAAACGATCCCCCCTTCAACTATGTGAAGAAAACAAGCAGAACGAGTGGGAGGAGACGGTGAAACTCCTTCAGCAAGCCAGCAATAAACCAGTGAGTGTGAAACCACTGCGTTCTGCAGTTCTGTATCAGCAGAGTCCTGCTAAGATGCACACTTTGGTTTGTTTCAGTACGAGAAGGTGAGAATTTATCGTATGGATGGATCGTACCGCTCCGTGGAACTGAAACATGGGAACAACACGACAGTGCAGCAGATCATGGAGGGCATGAGACTCTCTCAGGAGACACAGCAGTACTTCACCATCTGGATCTGCTCAGAGAACCTCAGTGAGACCACCACGCCTGACCTGACTAGTGTTGTTAAACCAAGTCCATACAAAAATTATGACGCTTTGAGTGCCGTAGACCGGAATCATAAACGCCTCTGATTGGCCGTTGTGTTGTTGATTGGCTACAATGATCAGCGCTTCAAAAACATGTTGTAAATATACACTACCGTTCAAAAGTTTGGGGTCAATACGATTTTTTAAATATATATATTTTTTTAAATTAATACTTTTCTTCAGAAAGGACGCATTATATTGATCAAAAGTGACAGTAAAGACATTTATAATAATGCGAAATATTTCTTTTTTTAATTAAATGCTTTTCTCTTGAACTTTCAAAGAATCCTGAAAAAAATGAATCACGGTTTGCACAAAAATATGAAGCAGCAAAACTGTTTTCATCTGTGATAATAATCATTAATGTTTCTTGAGCATCATATTATAGTGATTTGTGAAGGATCATGTGACACTGAAGACTGGAGTAATGATGATAAATTCAGCTTTGATCACAGGAATAAATTACACTTTACTATATATTCACATAGAAAACAGCTGATTTACATTGTAATAATATTTCACAATATTACTGGGTTTGTTTTGTATTTTTAATATATATATATATATACCCTCTATGGTATGCATGTTAACTGGAATATTTCTTCTAGTTAGATTTTAATCTATAAACTCATCGGTCCTGCTTGTGCTTTCAAAACACTTTCAAACCCTTCCGTGCTCTCAAACAGTCCCGAGTGTTGATCATTGTAGCCAATCACAGACATATCCGATGAGCTCGTGAACACAGCGGCCAATCAGAAGTGTTTATGATTCCGCTCTAAGCGTCACATTGTTTTAAATTTCAGTGCTGACTTGATACCAAAACTTTTTTGAGGTGTTCTACCCATTAAATAATTTTCTTGCATTATAATTTGACGGTTTCACCTCTTTTTTTCATGTAGTATGAAAAAAAGGTAATCATTAGTTAAAAACATGAAATGAATAGTCACAATAACATGACGGATGAATAATATTTTCCATTTTGAGTAGGTTATATGATCGATTCATTATGTAGCCTATATTTTAGACATTTTGTTGTAACAGTGGAGAGACTGTATTAAAATTAATTTTGCAACCTGTACATATTTAATAAAACCAATTAAATACATTGTTTCAGCAGTTGACAGATTGAAGTTTATAATATTCAGTATAAATGGTTTTTGATGTATTGATAAAAATTGCAAAAAGTGTTACAACTGTCCCTGGTCTTCCCCTACTTTTGACAACACTACACCTGACGTCTCCTGAAACCCCACACTTCATATTTTTCCTCTGTCGTGTTGTTTAGGTCTGCAGCTGAAGCCGTACCACAAGCCCTTGCAACACTTACGGATCTGGACTGAGATAGTGACGGATCTCACGGCTCTCGACCCACAACGGGAAACTCCACAGCTCTTCCTGCGCAGAGATGTTCGGCTGCCCTTAGAGATCGAAAAAAAGGTTTCCATATCTTTTCTCAATCTTTACCAAAGTCCCTTTCAAGGAAACTACTTACACTATGCCCTAAGTCTTTCCGTGAAGAAAAAGTACGTACTTTTGAGTGTGTAGCAGAAGAGTAGATATACTTTGGGTAAAGCTACTTCATCATAATTGTGTCGTTAACGAACCGCTCTGTCACACACTCTCATGCCTCCTGTCAATCATCCAAGAGGTCCTCGCTGCAGCCTGTAGCACGTTGACGTAGCTGGATGGTCCAATACGTAGTGGATGGAGGTGTGTTTTGGTCATAGACGCATGCACACTATAGTCAAGTCAAGTCATCTTCATTTATATAGCGATTTTAACTATGTAGATTGTTTCAAAGCAGCTTTACAGAGACAAACATTTTAAGGTAACAGGGACTGTTTTGGCTTTATAGCGGTTCTTGAATAATGTTATTTTCCAGCTAAAGTTAGTTTTGATTGATTCACTTAATTCCGTCGAAATGATAATTTGTTATTTAATTAATAACATTTTTCTCACAACTGCGAGTTTACATCTCGCTTACTGACTTTATTTCTCAGAATTGTCAGTTATAAAGTCAGAATTGCGTGAAATAAAGTCGCAATTGCGTGTTATAAAGTCAGAATTGGGTGAAATAAAGTCAGAATTCTGTCTTTTTTTCTCCAATTCTGAATTTATAACACATAATTGCGAGTTTATATCTCCCAATTCTGACATCTTTTCTCTAATTGCGAGTTATAAAGTCAAATTCTAATGGAAAAATTACTTTTTTTTAAACCTCATAATATCTCACAATTCTGACTATATAAAACGCAATTGCGACTTTATACCATGCAATTCGGACTTTATATTTCCCAATTGCGTATTTTAAAGTCAGAATTGCGAGATATAGGCCATAATAATGCAATTCTGAGAAAAAAAGTCAGAATTTCACAATAGCCTATATATCACGCAAATCTGACCTAATAACAAACAATTGCGACTTTATATCACGCAATTCTGACTTTATAACCTGCAATTGCGACTTTATATCAATTCTGAGATAAAAAGTCAGAATAGTGAGATAAAAAGTCGCAATTACCTTTTTTATTTCTCACTCTGTGGCGAAAACAAGCTTCCATAGACTTGCAGACACTGAACAGCAAATTAAGAGGAACCTATATGTAGGCTACAGATCACTGTGGAAAATATAGCCATTAAAGAAGGAACTCTTACCAGGCAAAATATCATTAAGCACTTTTTTTTTTTTTTTTTGGACATCTGACAAGATTTATTTTCTTGATGCTGTTATTATTTTTGCATTTTCCCTTGAATGTGTACTTATTTTAAAATGTTTACAGACCTTTGTATTGTACCTTTAAAATTACAGAGACAATTAGGCTACTTGACAATTTTTTGCTTAATTCCACTCAACAGCAAATATGACCTGAATAAAATAAAATGGCTTTATTTTAAAATGTCCTATATACACGCATTAAAAAAAAAAAATAATTGCGGTGAGGACATGCTATTAATCTATCAAATTTAGGTTTAAAATCAGGTGATGTTGAAAATAATGTCAAATTAACTATTTAGCATGTAGCCTAGAGTGAAACTCGGATAACTTAAGCATCCCATTTATGTAAATAATTAATTATTCGTCAATAATTACATATAACTAGCCTATTTAACAGTACTAGGCTGCTACTAAACAGGTTAGAACATCATCTCAGTACAATATTGCAACTTTATATAACGCAAATGTGACCTAATAACACACAATTGCGACTTTATATCACGCAATTCTGACTTTATAACCTGCAATTGCGACTTTATATCAATTCTGAGATAAAAAGTCAGAATAGTGAGATTAAAAGTCGCAATTACCTTTACATACATGTCACCTCAGACCAGCGAATTATAACCCAGAGATCGGTACTGCGCATGCGTCTATGACGTCACCAAAACACACCTCCATCCACTACGTATTGGACCATCCAGCTACGTCATCGCGCTACAGGCTGCAGCGAGGGGTGTCTCCAATCATCTCGTTACAGTTCAAATCCTCCACCTTTAATGTAAAGAAATTTCCATATCGCAGAGAAATGCTGTAGCATGTTGATCCACCAGTCGTGAGTCTTTCATGCGGAGAACAATGGAAGCATGTTTCCGCCACAGAATAAAACATTTTAAAAGATAATTGCGACTTTTTATCTCACAATTGCGAGTTTACATCTCGTAATTCTGACTATTTCTTAGAATTGTGAGATATAAACTCACAATTACGAGAAATAAACTCGCAATTGACCGTTCGCAAAAGCCACGCCCCCTAGTTATTGTTGCTACGCCCGTCAAACAAATGGTCAAACACGACCAGCGCCACAGATTGCCATGACGGGAAGAGGTATACCCGTGCGTGTCAGTGACCCTTTTTTGGAGCAATACCTCCGCGATATCCTCCAGATCAAGGCACAAGGGGTTACAGTATACAGTGGAGGGATATATTCAAAATATAAAAATACGCAATGAAGGAGACACGACTACTATCGAGGCTAACGTTAATGCTCACCGGTCTCAAGTGAAATCTGAGAAACCCGACCTGTAACGTTACCTCAAATGCAACCAGCACAGCCTTGAAGAAGATTTTATAAGCTGGTTCAGTGGGTAATTGTTTGGAGATAGAAATATATAACTCACGCTGCATATTTAGTAATTTTGCCTCAGATACAGGGTTATACATTCGCTTTAACGAGCGGCTTGTTCATTACCACGGCAACCACTTGCGTGCCATGCTGAATACGATTTTTGTGTTTAAAAAGTAACTATACATAAGAGACGGAAAGATGCAGATAATCATACATTATTTAAGGTTATTTCTATTCGTTACGATATTGATATGTGAACTGATGTTGTCAAGTAAGCTTCATGCGTTCCCCGTTGCGAGCGTGCACTCCTCTAAACTGTACAGGTCCTGCACTGCTAGTGACTGCTGCTCATTTCCCCCCGAAAATATCATGTTAACAACAACCCTTTAGAAAACGTACTTCCTTTGTGGATCCTCTTGACCTGCTTTCTCCATGTTTCTTTGACTAATCTCAGTGTGTCAGTCTCACGCACGCGAGTTAACCATGTTCGACACAGTGCCGTCCACACTGTTTTATCCATTGTAGGCACCGCTCACGTTGTGTTTTCGGCTTTGGGAATGGAAAGAACACAACTCCTCCAGACAATCTCTCGGGTATCTAGTGTCCGGTTTACAAACGCTGTGGGTGCACCGCTTCACCAGCTTGCTTGGAGTCAATGTTTGACGGACCTGCTCACATAGTAACAGTTGCTATGATGTGTGATTGGACAATGGCCGTTTTGGGGGGAGGGGCCTGCGAACGGTCAATTCTGACTTTATAACTCGCAATTGCGACTTTATATCACTGAATTCTGAGATAAAAAGTCAGAATTGTGAAATGTAAACTCGCAATTGTGAGAAACGCTTTATATACAATATAAGTAGGTCTAAATCCATGTGATCAGCTATATTAATGTTATATATCATCATATCATCCAGACTTAAAGGGCACCTATTATGCCCCTTTTTACAAGATGTAATATTGGTCTCGGGTGTCCCCAGAATATATTTGTGAAGTTTCAGCACAAAATATCCCCGCAGTTAATTTATTATAACCATTTGAAAATGTCATTTTCGGGGCCTGCATATCCCCGCCCTGCCTTTGGATGAGGGCGTAACTTGCATACCTATGGCAATATACAGTCGGTAAAAGCGGAAGCTGAGAGCGAGAGACCCGCTGTTTTGTATGGTATTCAGCCGTACATGTTTGAACTGGAATCAGACCCAGATGATGAAGAGACTCCGGCAGAATAAACACAAATGAGAATGGACCAGGACGTCTCGGAATGGTTATTTGATACATTTATGTACTTATAGAGTTGTAATCGCGTCCCCTTTGCAATTATGGATGTGCAACACAGACACACACAAACTGATAACGTTGCCGCAATTTTTTGAAACCACAAACACAAAAATGTAATTTTGTTTGTACGTAGCAAACGTTATCACAGTATATGCGAGGGACCTGTTGCGTCATGTTTACATTACTTGTCGTACAGGTGCTTAAGATGGCTACAGAACATACACAGTTTTTAATACAATATCTTTAAAATATATATTTATAAACGTGTGGTGACACACTATACAAACAAGGTTTAAATTATATACACAGACATCCTACGACGACGACAACAACTTTAGACGCATTTGTTGTTGAATTGGCTGACATCGACTGAAATTAATCATAAAATGCACTTACTTCTTCTGGAGGTGACATGGATCGCGAACAGTAGCCAATGATCCACACTTGACGATTAACTTTAAAGCAAGACCTGCATTGAATTGACCCTCGTTCACAAAACAGTCAGTCAGAAATGATTTGCGCAAACATAAACGCATTTTGGAAGTTTAAGTGGCCTTTCCTTCGTAAATAAAATCCATCCACTGCGTTTTCAGTGGCTCTGATGTCGGAAGTAAGTGAAAACTACTATGTACATTATTACATCCCACAACAGAACACTTTTGTTTCTTAGGAGACATTACCGGCTGTCGTTGAAACAATGGAGGATGGTGTACAGATCACCGAGGTCGGGGTCTATGCCAAAACCAAACGTCGGTGTCAAACTATGTCGGTGGGGCTTGCGCAATTCTACGTCACAAAGCGCAGAATTTTAGATCAGCTCGTTCTGAGACAGTGCTTATGATTTATTGAGATTGTAAAAAAAACACTGTGTGGATTTTTATCATTCTAGGGTGGTTTTGCTCACACACTGCCAACACACATTTATGTTCAAACACCATGTAAAAGTGAATTTTCCATAATAGGTGCCCTTTAAAAGCAGTATAGTTTTTAGTCAGTTTCATCCAATTATGCAGAATATACAATGGTAGATATTTAATTGATGAGTTGGCAATACAATATATAACAATTCAATATATAGGGTATGATTTTACCCCTAAATTCAGCATATTGACACAAAATAAAAACTGCAAATCCACTTTCCTCTGCCTGGATCCTTTCTGTGAATCCATTTGCTTCTCTGTTCTGTAGCTTTCAGGAATCTGTAAAAATACACCTCAGATTTCATGTCAAATCTATTTGTATAGTCAATCTGAAAGCTCTTTCCTGTTTTAGATTTAGTTTTTCGCGGCATTCACACTGAAAACCAATTTTTTTTGTCTTTTTGCCACTCAGCATACACTATATTTCATGTTGCACTTTCTCCCATTCATAAGATATGCTAGGGTGACCATATTTTAGTTTTCAGAAAACAGGACGGGGGGCGTGGTTGATGGGCGGGGCGTGATTCTTGGGGAGGCGTGGTTAAGGGGTGGGGGCGTGGTTTGAGGGGAGAATGCATAAAAAAATACTTGACAAATGCATTCACAACTTTGCAAATATGTTATTGTACTTTAATACATAAAGTAATACATCCTTTCCATTCAATGTTTGGCCCGCAACAATAGAATACTATTTAAAAAAAGTTTAGCTTTTAACACCTTTTACATGACACTATTTATTTTCATGGCCATAACATAGGTTAAAAATCTACTACTAAAATAAAATAAAAAATCTACTACATTATTTCAGTAAAAAAAAACTATTTGAATCCTCCTGATGTTCTCTTAGCCTATACGTTCTTTATGTGGGCTTCTAGGTCGCTAGCACCTTAACACTGACACGTGCCAACTTTGCAGTTCATGCATTCTGCTTACACGGATCCTGACCGAAACGAAAACACAGGAATTTCTGTAAATCGTCTGTGAATTAACATTTGGGCTTTTTTTCTCTTTTTTTTACGCTGTTACATCTTACCTCGCACTTGACCGTAAACTGAAGCGTCACGCTGCTAAAATTCTGTGAACGTGTAAAGTTCGCCTACTTTGATTTGATTGGTCATTTCAAATATTCTGACATTGACAAGCAGTGACAGACCAATGAGGCTGCGATGAACACACACACACACACACACACACACACACGCCTCTGTATTCTGATGATTCTGAGTCTGACGTGCTCTGTGCTTGACGCTGCGGATTGAGGAACGCGCTGATTATAACAAGAGGGGGTGAAGCCAAAGTCATATGTTTTGTGTGCAAAAGCAAACGTGTATTTAAAGTACACGCTTAATGGCCCAATGAAAAATAATGAAAACCAGGACATTTTCATCACTTTTTAAAAAACAGACAGGACGGCCAGGACAGGACGTGAAAACAGGACATGTCCTGGGAAAACAGGACGTTTGGTCACCCTAAGATATGCACTGTTTTTGCTCAGTAATTCTACCTGATGGTTAAAGTCTTGTTCTGCATTTAGCTGTGAAATGAATGTAAGTTTCTCCCTTAGGTTGAAGATCCGCTGTCCATCCTCATCCTCTTTGATGAAGCTCGTCACTGTCTCCTCAAAGGCTTTCTCTCAGCGTCCGACAGCAAACTCATCACGCTGGCCAGCCTCCTGCTGCAGATCATTTACGGGAACTACGACAGCAAGAAGCACAAACAGGGCTTTCTGAAGTATGTCTCAGTCCTCACCTCCACATATTGCTTTCCTGTAGCTAATATTTGTGTGTGCTGTAAAGTGGTTAGAAAAAAATGAAATCAGAATCGGCTGAAATCTCTATCGGCAAGACAAACTCAATGAAAAATAGAAATCGGCCTAGAAAATTGTAATCGTGCATCTCTACTTTGGATAAAAGCATCTGCCAAATGCAAATATTGACAGAGAATGTTTTCAGTGTTAGTGGTAAAGGACATGGGAATATGTTTTGTTTAATGCAGTGAGGAAAACCTGAAATCCATCGTTCCAATCTCTAAGGTCAAGAGCAAAGCACATCACTGGACTAACAGGATCCTTCACGAGTACAAGGTGTGTTTATTTCCCATAATGCTCATCATGTACACTGATATCATTGGTAAGCAGAATAGACTCTTTTAAAAACACCAAGGCTGCATTTATTTGACAGTAAAATATTGCGAAATCATTTAAAATAACTGATCATTTATTCCTGTGATCAAAGCTGAATTTTCAGCATCATTACTCCAGTCTTCAGTGTCACATGATCCTTCAGAAATCACTATAATATGATGATTTGATGCTCGAGAAACATTTCTGATTTCCGGTATTATTATCATCGTGCTGCTTCAGACTTTTTGGAAACCGTGATTCTTTGATGATTAGAACGTTTAAAATGGGAATCTTTTGTAACTTTATAAATGTCTTCACTGTTACTTTTGATCAATTTGAAACATCCCCGCTGAGAAAAGTATTAATTTCTTGGTAATACTTTACAATAAGATTCATTAGTTAACTCCCTTAGTTAACATGAACAATACTTTATTAATCTTCGTTAATGGTAATTTCAACATTTACTAATATGTTATTAAAATCAAAAGGTTGTATTTGTTAACATTAGTTAATGCACTGTGAACTAACATGAACAAACAATGAACAGCTGCATTTTATTAACTAACATTAACAAAGATTAATAAATACTGTAACAAACATATTTCTCATTGTTAGTAACTCATGTTAACTAATGAACCTTATTGTAAAGTGTTGCCAGTTTCTTTCTTTTTTTATAAATATCTTACTGACCCTAAACTTTTGAATGTTGGTCTCTATGTATAAATGTTTTTATTTATCTGATTCTGCTCTGATTTTTGTGTGTGTTGTGTGCGTGCGTGCATGCGTGTGTGTGTGTGTGTGTGTACAGAGTTTAAGCACTAGTGAGGGAGTGAGTAAAGAGATGCACCACCTCCAGAGACTCTTCCTGCAAAACTGTTGGGATATTCCCACATATGGGGCGGCTTTCTTCACAGGACAGGTGTTCACCAAGGCCAGCTCCAGCACACACAAGGTCATCCGAGTGTATGTGGGTGTGAACACCAAAGGCTTGCATCTAATGAACATGGAGACAAAAGTGAGATTTTAATTACTTCAATCCTAATTACTTAAATAGCTCTAATTCTGTTTTTGCGTCTCCTGCAATAGATTTACATATTCAAATAACACTTTTTCATGATATACGTTGCAGCATCGGCTCATTTCTCAAATAGTCTGAAAACGGTTAGTTTGGTTCAGGTTGTCAGACTGAATCTTCAAACTCTTCCAGTCTCCGCTACAACTGCAGTGTTTCAGCAATTGAATTGAATTGAAACTTGCCGGCCCAGAAAAGTCATTGAAGAAATCGTTAATTGTCTTTAATAGTTGTATTCATTTCCTTCTGTGTGGGCCTCGAGTGAGTTCACGTTGTGTAACTAGAGCACTTCTGTGTAGTACGTCACACGCATCACACACATGACCAGCGTCGGCCAATAGTGAGCCTCCGTGTGACGTACAACACAGAAGCGCTGCCCTGTTACACTACGAGAACTCACTCGAGGCCCACAAGAAGGAAAGAATACTTGAATAAAGTCGTTATTTTTGTTAAAAAAGTATTCTCGTCGCTTAAAACTTAAGATTGAGCCACTGTAGTCACTTGGACTATTTTAACGATTTCTTTAATAACTTTTTGGGGATGTCAAGTTTCAATCCCTTAGAAGCCTATGGAGGAGTGATCCAGCTCTCAGATTTAATCACAAATATCTTAATTTGTGTTCCGAAGATGAACGAAAGTCTTACGGGTCTGGAACAACATGAGGGAGAGTAATTACTGACAGAATTTACATTTCTGGGTGAACTAAAACTCCATTAATCTGCTATTTGAGTTTTGAATCTTTGCAGACCTTTTACATTCACAAACAGCTTTATTAAACACTACATGAAAGATCTATCTGAAAAATGATAACCAGGGCACTTTAAATCATACTTGGATTATGTCCCTCAAATCTTGTATATTTTATATATCAGGTGCTTCATCTCAGTCTGGAATATGGGACATTTATGTGGCAGCTCGGTCAGGCCGACCAATACGTCCAAATACACAGTCTAGAGAACAAGAAGAACTTTGTGGTACACACCAAACAGGTATCAGTCTCTCTCTGCACCTCCACAGTCATGTGACGACGTGAAACCCTTAGTTTATGGTGTTTTCTCTCCAGGCCGGGCTTATCGTGAAGCTGCTGATGAAGCTGAGCGGACAGATCACCCCGAACGACAGAGCCGTGTCAGATAAATATGCGTATGGTTGAACCTATCACACATGTCTTCGCATTTTGCCTTTTTTTGTGCAGTTGTTTTGATTTTTATGCTATTTTAAAACTATGACTAAGAGTTGTTTTTACCAAAAGGAGATATTACGCATCATCATGAATGTTAACCTTATTTACCATGTTATATTTTCTTACTGTATATGCATTTTATAATGTCATAAATGTGTGCTTTTAACAGTTTTTGTAAATATGAATGGACATTTTAATAAAAAAAAAGCTCATAAATTATACAAAAATAGTTTTTTTTTTAATTTTCTCAATCACTTTGAAGCTGTTTTTTTAATCCACATGCAAATCCATAATGTTTTATTAATATAATTTTTCACAAACGAATTCCTTGACCTTTACAGTAATTTAAATGTAATTCATTTTATCATCACGAGTAATTTAGACCAATTTGTGAATCTGTTAGACTGACAATTTTATAATTTTTTGGTTCAAATAATAAAATATTTTTGGTTACACATTTTTTTTAAGGTGTTTGTGTTACAGTGTAACATTGAATATACTGAGTAATTAATAATGAATTACATGTACTTACTATAGGGTGTGTTAGTTGCATGTAATTATGCACAATTTATAGTAATTACTATTATTGTATAACAAGGGCATTGTAAAATAGATACCATATATATATATTTTTATTATTAACCCTTAATCAGTGTTCACAAAGGATAACGTTTTGTTTTTTTAAAGAGCGATTGCATAAGGAATATAAAAAAAAAACTATATATCATTTAATTTTTTATTTTA
This sequence comes from Chrosomus eos, assembly GCA_036326025.1. Classification (NCBI taxonomy): domain Eukaryota; kingdom Metazoa; phylum Chordata; class Actinopteri; order Cypriniformes; family Leuciscidae; genus Chrosomus; species Chrosomus eos. The sequence goes on from CM070827.1 coordinate 2,905,114, forward strand.
CTTCTCAACTATACATATGCTGTGTTTTTGTGAAAATTTAAAGTTTTTTACCTATTTACTGCACAATTACTTAACTAGGCCATAAATTGTCTCATGAAAAATCATTTAAATGACGATCTTAATTAAATCTAAATAGTTTTTGGACATTGTGTTAGGGATAGAATACTGACATCTGCAGGTTTGTGGAAAAACTTTAGAAACTATAATTAAGTGAAACATCATCATCCCCCTTTATAACTCTTAGTCACAAGAACAGATCAATGTTCCTGTGCAGATTTGCATTCAGTTTTGAAACCGGCTGTTGTTTCGAAGATAAATGTCTTTTCTAATGATCCGACCTCTATGAGATTGTCATGTAGTGCTTTGCTCTATGGCCAGAAACATTAATCTCATTTTCATTGTACGGTCCACTGAACACAGCAAGGTTAGCATTTCAAACACACATCCAAGGTTTGTTTATATATCATTTGCATAATCTGGATGCACATTTTATGAATGCACTATACTTCATTAAGTTCAAGATGTAATCTATAGCCTAGAAATAATGCATTTGTGCTTTTGCATTTCATGCATATATATATATATATATATATATATATATTTCATTATAATTAGTGATATATACAGATTTGTAATCTGTCCCCTTTTTCCCTTTGATCATTACAGTTTTCACGTGTCCCCCTTTTTAGACTACACTTACTTCCTGTCCTGTTGACTCAGAGAAATGAATAGATTGTTTGTTCCTGGACTCTGACAAAACGACATGGATTCTCCATTCCTCAGAGAATTTCTTCTCTTCTTCCACATAAAAACGCTCAAAAAAACTGTTGAGGTACACGGTGTCCGAGATCTTTCAGCTGCGTGTAAAGCTCAGAGAAAACTTGCTGTGATACAGAGACACTGATGCCTCACTGAGATCTTTCTCACACCGTTTCTCACACAATGCCTGAATAGGACTTAGTG
>CM070827.1:2911076-2978576 GCA_036326025.1 Chrosomus eos
TTTCACTCGCTCTAACAGTTACACTATCACACTAAACGCATTTGAGTGTGTTGAATGTTGTTAGTTGGGTTGTTTGTTGGCTGTATGAGACTAAGTAAGCTAGATCAACATTAGAATAACATACAGATTATATTCTAACATTTCATCATGTTGAACTAAATAACATTGATTAGTTTTATGTACATTTGCTCACCTGTCTAATAAAGTACATGAACACTCGCGTCTCTGTCGAGTGGAAGTTAGTCGTGGAGCTCTCGGCATCTCGAAACATGTTGATCTTCGTTTTAGTCTTTTAGTCTCAAAGTCTGTTTGTCATGGTCCATAATGTTTGAACAAAACAACAACAGCGTGAGCGTCCTGTTAGGCATAACCCAGTTGTCAACATCTGTCGCCATGGTTACTATTGCAGTACGAGCGGAAACAATGGTGGAAACCGAGGCTAACGCGGATATGACGTCATTTACCGGCGACTCCTCACCGCTGCTCACACGCCCCGTCTCCTTGATTAAAATCTCAATTTTCTCACGATTTACAAATAGTTGGAAACATTTGGGATATTGTAAGTAATCAACTAAACAAAATGTATAACATTGGCCTAGTGGTTTTTGGATGTTTTACTGCAAAAATCCTGCATATTGTACCTTTAATCAAACACACGTGAGGTTTCAGGGCACAGAGCTGCGTCTGCTAAAGGCCCGTCTGTGCAGGTGTAGAGGAGCAGGGCTCATGCATGAGCTGGAGGAGTAGATGGAGGGATAAAAACACATTTCTCCTGAGAAAGAGGACACACTGCTCCCTCCTCCGTCACTCCCAGAGTCCCAGCAAGCGTCCTCCTCATCCTCCTCTTCTTCTTCATTGGCTTTCACACACTCCTGCTTCAGTTCCTGAATGCCATCATGGAGATCCATCAGCTGACGGATCAGAGCCTGGTCCTGAGAGCGCATCTCCATCTATACACATGAGGAAGGTTTTTACTTGTTTTTATGCTTTTATTCATGTATTTTTAGATGAGTGCATTAATATGCTTTTGTCTAAGCAAGGCTATTTGTGGGACATTTATTAATCTGTATACTCTCGAATAAATTAAAAAATGCCATTTTAAGTGATTATTTTTCTATATATCTGAACTTAACTGTAAAAACATATTCATTTTACACTGAGTGAACATGAACCTTACATGATTTTAACCCCCCCCCCCCCCCCCCCCCCCACCCCAGCAGTCGAATACAAATACAGCAAACCTTTATCTGTAATAAAATAAAATTATACTAAAACCACCAGTAGGGGGCGGCAAATCATTTATTGAGTCATTAAAATTTTTACTTATATTTTTTATATATACTTTTAGTCAACATACTCCTTCAAAACGGCTGCAAAGTGAGTGAGTAAGTGAGTCATTGAATCATTAATTAGAACAATTCATTCAGTAGCGAAACTTATACGGTTGCTCAGTCGCATTTTTTCACATAAACAGACAATATTGTGTCTAAAATGTAAGTCACTTAGGCTAATAGCCTATAAACGTATTGTTTATTGGATTGTTGTTACCTATAACCTATATTTGCTAACATGCTAATATTTAGGAAAACAGTACTTTTGCTCGTGTGATATATATAAATATTAAAAACAAAAACTTATAGGCAGACTTTTTTTGCACCATATCTTGGATTTTGGAAGTATTTTAAGTATTTTTTATTAATTTTGGTGGCATTTTTGCAAGTTGCGGAGCCCATTTCAAGTGAAATGGGATTCTTGCTGGAATAGAGCAATAATGTAAATCCTGGTATAATCTTTTTCACATCAGATAATTTAATAAATGAGCAGAATATATAAACTGGAATATCAATAGAGTTAATTAATTCATAATTAAATTTTAAACAACCATAAATCAATTCTTAATTTTATGTCACAGAAGAACGACATTAAACAAGCTCCTGTTAAAGGGTTTCTTTCTGGTGTCGTGTCTTTTGTGTACCGCTGCCATGACGACTCACGAGGCTTTAAATGCCAAGCGATATATCAGTGACGAGGACGAGTGTAACTGGTGTGAATTAACCTTTGACTTGTTTTTTTCCATTGTATTATTTTCTGTAATTTACTGTTTAAGTTTTTCTATTTTTGTATTTAGAATGGATTAATGAACCTCACGAAATTTTGTTCAGATTATTGTTTGACTAAGAGAACATAACGTTAATATAGCGGAACTTTTCTTTGAGTGTTTGTTGGGGGAGGGAGCGTCATCGGTGGAACACTGCTGGGGTTTCTCCTCGTGCGATCTGTAATAGCCTCAGTCTACCTGTGCGAGAGGCTCATGAGCGCACGCAATGTTGCTTCTCTCCGTGAATATTACTGGTATGATGATGTTTATTGTCTGAATGCAGAATTATTGCTCATTAAGTGTAATTTGAGTGTGTTAGTTGTGATGAAGTGTGTAGTAGTACGAGTTTATGAAATTCATCATGGTGCTAACTGACTAGTATTTTATGCTTAGTGTGTACACGAGAGAGAAAGAGAGAAGCTAAAGCCCCGTCGATCCACTGATGATCTCTTTGTTTACAGGTATGTTGTTTAATTAGTTCTGTTTTGTGAAGAAAAGAGATCTGTTTGACTGTTAATAAATATGTACTGTATGAAGAGTGTTATAGGGGAAACGAATCAGATTAGTAGATTCGTGCGTGGCGCACGTGGTGCACGTGACGGACGCACGTGCGCACCTGCACATGGTATTCTGTTAACCGCACATCGAGCTTTTGTTTTGGATTTATGTGTACGAATTATATTATAATTTATTGTTTGTTTATCATAGCATGTTATTTTGTATAAATATCTGAATTAATGCATATGGTCATGTAATTTAGTATAAATTGATGTACAATACACTATTGTAGTGTATTAATAAGAGTATTAATGTGTTGTATCACAAGGAAGATTATGAATGTATAAGATTTATTATTTTATTTACATGTTTTGTTTATTTATTTTTGGGTGCGATCTGTAATAGCCTCAGTCTACCTGTGCGAGAGGCTCATGAGCGCACGCAATGTTGCTTCTCTCCGTGAATATTACTGTGTGTACACGAGAGAGAAAGAGAGAAGCTAAAGCCCCGTCGATCCACTGATGATCTCTTTGTTTACAGATTAAAAGGAAAAATTGGATCTCATCGTCGAATAGTCGTGTGGTCATTTGTGTTGGAGAGTCCGTTCCAGACATGCTACATAATTTGGTGCCGTGACCCGGATGCACCAGATCTGCTGCAGCTGATCGCTGGGGTTGGACAACGCGGGATCACAACGCTTCTGAAATCGACAACCATAGACTCTTCATCGTTGACGTTTTGGTGGTAGTGTCTGGACATTGATAGTACTGAACTCTCGCTTCACACACCACGCACACCCTCATTGGACTGTTGCATTTATTTTATTTATTTATTTTCCTTTTTTTCTTCTTCGCACGAAAAGTATACGGTAATTGTAAAGTTAATTTTTGTTTATGATTTTCACTGTTGTCATTTTCCATATCTAATATGGCTGAAGGGAGATGGAATGAAGACCTGGTGACACCACATATTGGCAGGGGTCGAGGATTCTTTGGGGTAGATGTACCTAAAGTCGGTAAACCACGTGTGTTGGCCTATGACTCGGTGACTCTTCCAACTGCGCTTCCCAATAACAATCCGTGTAAACCAGAGACTTCCACTCATGCCAATACTGATTGTGACAATGTTACACAGCAACTGCGGGACCTTATTGGTGAGCTTGGAAGCCAGATAGGTGACTCCATTGCTACACGGTTGCTAACAAACCAGACTTCAGCATTACTGGGTTCCTCTCCATTATCTGAGCAGCAACCCTCTAGGACAGTGCCTCCGTCCCCGAATCTTGATCTTTCCAAATTAAATCTAATAGTCAAAGCTGATATTAAGGAACCGCAAATGTTCAGAGGGGATGGTAGCGATAAGTTCACCATCCTGGAATGGATTGAGCAAATGGGGGTGTATTTGTCCAAAAAGGGTTGTGACAAAGCCGACAGTGTGGAAGAGATATTGAATCATCTCTGCGGCCGGGCAAAGAGCATTGTTAAGGTCAAGCTGAAAAGTAGCCCGGCTGCAGTACTCTGTCCAGAGGTCGTTTATGAGGTACTACGGCGTTATTTTAGCGAAAGCCCTGGCTCTTGCCAGCCATTAGCTGACTTTTATGCGACACAGCCAAAGTCTAATGAGCACCCTGTTGATTATTGGGTCAGGTTGAATGAGGCAGCCGAGTTAGCAGATGCTCACTTGCAAAGATGTGGCGGAAAAATGGAAAATATGAGCTCCGAGATTGCAATGATGTTTATCAGAAACTGTCCCAATCCTGATCTTTCCAGCGGTTTTAGGAGTAAGCCCATAAGCAAGTGGTCAGCTGAAGAGGTCCAAGAGGCTATTGACGAGCATGAGAGAGATTTTAAGTCTCAGAGGCCAGTTCCATCTGTGCTTAAAGTTGCTGTGAATCAGGCTGTTGTTGCTGAAAAACCTGTCAACACTCAGGTAGCAATAGGAAATGAAAATATGGGCGTAACCTCTGCATTGCATACTGCAGTTCCAAACCCTAAAACGAGTGAATCCGCAGAATTGGGCACTTTAGAGCGTGTGCTGAAAATGTTAGAGAGGGTGCTGGAGCGCACAGCCTTACCTGCTTCAGAACCACGTCCCCGAGCATCACAGTGGTATCGAGCCCCTTCATGTGAGGTCTGTGGAGACAGATCTCACTCGACTCGCTCCCACTGTATGAGAGAAAAAAGATGTCTCGCTTGCCTAGAAATAGGACATCAACGTAGGGAGTGTCGCAATGTTGCTGGCCGAGCTGTGGCCCAGACTGGTGACGATCAGGGAAACTAGATCACTCACATTGGGGAGGGGGCAATGTGAGTGTTGAAAGTCAGCCTCTCATCAGTCAAGACGATCCAATGGTCATCTACAGCAGCCATTGTCAGGTTGAGTCAAGTGGCAGTATCATTTTGTTCCAGGACATCGCGAAGCTGGAAAAAGCTGACAGTTTGTTTTATACCGATGTGTTGGTGAATGATACGGTCACTTGCCAAGGCCTTTTAGACACTGGTTCTATGGCATGTACTATTAATGAGGAAACTGAGCGCAAGTTGTTGGATGCATGCGGGATCCTTGAGCCTGGTCATCCCCCGACTGATGTCTTGCTTGTCGGTTGTGGTGGTGTTCGGGTCAAGCCCAAGTGCATCCATCAGCTGAAGTTGCATGTGTATGGACATTCGGTTATTGTGCCTACCTTGGTCGTACCAGGGCAAAAAGACCAGTTAATTATTGGTACTAATGTGATCAAGTACGTTCTCAGTCAACTTAAGCAATCTCAAAGTTATTGGCGTGTCATGAATCAGCCAAATTCTACAGGGGAACCAGAGATTCAGCGTTTTTTGAGTATGTTGTCTGGGCATAACAGATGGGAGGGTGGTAGTATCCCAACCGTTGTCGGTACTGTTAAGCTCACTCAAGCCGTTACACTTTTGCCTCAGCACGAGCACCTGGTGTGGGGCAGACTCCCAGCAAGTTCGACTGTTTCTGTGGGCAGTACTGTGTTAGTTGAGCCGTCTAGGGCACAAACTCATCAGAAAGGTGTTTTAGTCGGGCGTGTTATTGCCACATTACCTGGTGACAGATGGGTGCCGGTTAAGGTGATCAATCCATCCAGTAAGCCGATCACTTTGAAACGAAATGCTAAAATAGCCGATGTGTCTCCTGTTTTAGCGGTCGAAGACCTGGACGTGCAACCTAAGGATGGTAATGGAGAGGCTGTGAGTGTTCAGAGCCAGTCTGTCTCCTTTAGTGAAGACATGGGTGGTTTTTCCTCTGATTTTCAAGACGCACTGCAGAAGCTCGGCCTTAGTGATCTTGATATCGAGTCCTGCGAAGTGACTCCGCACTGGAAAGACCAGCTTCTGCAGTTGATTCAGAGATATGAGGATGTGTTTTCTAAACATAAGCTGGATTGTGGTAGCGCCAAAGAGTTCGTCCATAGGATTCACCTGTCCGATAACCGCCCGTTCAGACTTCCATACCGGCGCGTTCCTCCGGCTCAATATCAGAAGCTGAGAAAAGTGCTCTCGGAGATGGAAGAGCAAGAAATCATTCGAAAGTCTTGTAGTGAGTGGGCGTCTCCGCTGGTCCTGGTGTGGAAGAAAAGCGGTGATCTTCGTGTTTGTGTTGATTATCGCTGGCTTAATGCCAGGACCATCAAAGACGCTCACCCCTTACCTCACCAAGCAGACTGTTTGGCGGCCTTAAGCGGAAACACAATCTTTAGCGTGATGGATCTCACCTCCGGTTTTTATAATATCGCAATGGCGGAGGAGGATAAAAAACTGACGGCCTTCACAACACCTATGGGCCTTTATGAGTTTAATCGCTTACCGCAAGGGTTGTGTAATAGCCCCGCTAGCTTCATGCGCCTAATGACGAATATATTTGGTGATCAAAATTTCTTGACATTGCTTTGCTATCTGGATGACCTACTTGTGTATGCCACAGATGAGAGTGAGGCCATCAAGAGACTCGGCGTGGTGTTCAGTAGACTCAGAGAGCACGGGCTAAAGTTAGCTCCCAAAAAATGCCATTTCCTCCGGAAGAGCGTGCGTTTCTTAGGGCATGTCATTGACAGTTCAGGGGTAGCGACCGACCCTGATAAGGTTAGTGCAATTGGATTAGTGACTGAGGCTGATTTGATGATGGAGGATGGGGTAACACCATCCCAAAGGAAGATTAAATCATTCCTTGGAATGGTGTTGTATTACCAGAGGTTCATCCAAAATTGCTCCACCATCGCGAAACCCCTGTTTTCTTTGACGGCCGCGCCAAGGGGCAAGAAGCCTCCTGAGAAAGGTGCTGCTGTGTTCAGGAAGTTGAGTTCTAGTGACTGGAAAGAGGAGCACAGTCGGGCCTTCCAGCAGCTAAAAGCCGCTTTGATAAATTCCGTGGTTCTGACACATCCAGATTTTAGTCGCCCATTTATTCTGTCCACTGACGCGTCCATGGACGGGCTGGGCGCTGTGTTGTCGCAGATCGCAGAGGGTGAGACTAGGGCTCGGCCGATTGCTTTCGCTAGCAAAGCCCTTTCGCGCGCTCAGGCAAGGTATCCTGCTCACCGCTTAGAGTTTTTGGCTTTAAAATGGTCTGTCTGCGACAAATTCAGCCATTGGCTGAAAGGGCATGAATTTGTTGTTTGGACAGACAATAACCCATTGACGTACATCCTCACAAAGCCTAAACTCGACGCGTGTGAGCAGAGATGGGTTTCCAAGTTGGCACCTTATCATTTCAGCATTAAGTACATACCTGGCAGCAAGAACGTAGTGGCCGATGCTTTAAGTCGTCATCCATTTGTCCATAACCGAGTCAGTCAGAGGCTATTGAATGAGCCTTATGGTGCATTGCTTGAGGAAGCGGAGCAGTTTGAGAAAGACCAAGTACAGGATGCGTTCAGGCTTAGTGCTGGTGCCCAGAGCATCGAAGGTCCTCCTTATGTAACTCCTTGGTGTTGTCCTCTCTCCAGTGCTGAGGTTTCCGCAGTTTTAGAGGGTCACAGTGACTGGGCAGCAGGAGTTGAATCAAGGGCAATCTCCTGGATCGCACAAGGCGCTCAGCAGCTGTCACATCCTGGGCAATGCCCGTTACCAGTCTTCTCGTTAGATGAACTTCGAGACCGACAACAGAATGATCCTTGTCTGTCCAGGGTCCTATTTTACGTCAATAGGGGCAAGAGAGCTTCACGTCGCGAGCGTTCTGGAGAGACGTATAAGGTACTCAGAGTTTTAAAGCAATGGGACAAGTTGAAGGTACTTGATGGAGTACTGTATCGCGTAAGCAAAGACAACCTTGCAGGAAAGAAACGGTTACAGTTCGTTGTTCCATCCTCTTTAATCACGCAGGTGATGACAGGTGTCCACGACGAAGCAGGGCATCAGGGCCAAGGTAGAACTATGCACCTGGCAAGACAAAGGTTTTTTTGGGTAGGGTTGGAACGCGACGTTCGTAGGTACGTTAAGTGTTGCAAGCGCTGTGTTGTCAGTAAGACGCTCGAACCCGAAGGCAGAGCCCCGTTAGAGAGCGTAAAAACGTCGAGCCCAATGGAGCTAGTATGTATCGATTTTTGGACCGCGGAAAGCTCTAAAGGCCGTAATGTGGACGTGTTGGTCGTAACTGATCATTTTTCCCGTATGGCACATGCTTTTCCATGTCGTGACCAGTCAGCAAAGCAGGTAGCCCGACAGTTGTGGGACCGATATTTTTGTGTGTACGGCTTCCCTGACAGGATCCACTCGGATCAGGGGGCAAACTTTGAGAGCCAACTGATCCGAGAATTGCTGCAGGTTGCCGGAGTGAAAAAGTCCAGAACAACTGCTTACCATCCGATGGGCAATGGCACTGTTGAACGGTTCAATAGAACTTTGGGTAACATGGTCAGAGCACTGCCGCCGAGGTCTAAAGAAAAGTGGTCACAATTGCTTCAGACACTAACGTTCGCATACAATTGTACAGCGCACGAATCCACTGGCTACGCTCCATTCTATTTAATGTTTGGTAGGATCCCGAAGCTACCCGTGGATGTGATGTTTAGCAATGTTGAGAGAGACTGTGACGTTGTTGATTACGATAAGTATGTGAAAAGGTTGCAAGACAACTTGAAAGAGGCTATGACCGTTGCCCAGAGGAATATTGATGCCAGTCAGCAACGTCAGACCGAGTTGTACAACCAGAAGACGAAGGGCTGTAACATTGAGTTGGGTGATCAAGTTCTCCTGGCCAACAAAGGCGAACGTGGGAAGAGAAAATTAGCAGACAGGTGGGAGTCCACGCCCTATAGGGTAGTAGCGCTGAACCCCCAGTGCCACATTTATCGCATTCGTAACACCAAAACAGGCCAGGAGAAAACTGTTCATCGTAATTTGCTGTTGCAAGCCAACTTCTTGCCGCTCGAGTTGGGAGGTCCTGAATCACCTGGGGATAGTGGTGAATCTGTCCTTGGAAGCAGGAGTGCATCCTTGGATAATGTTAGTTCTGCATTTGAGATGTGTTCTGTGCCTGACCGAGTTGCCAGTTGGGTGGAAAGAACCACAGTTTCTGAAGATTCTCAGCAGAGATTGTCCTCCAGATCTGATAGCATTGTATCGCTGGACGTAGTCCCTGGGTCAATGGGACCGAAGCAACTGCCATCAGAGGATGATTCTGTCAGGGAGAACAGCAATGTGAACAGTCCAGATGAGGGATTGATTTGTGATTCTCGCAGTTCGCTTTCTGAGGTGGTTCTTCATGGTGACCGTTGTGTTTCACCTGCTAGAGTTGTTGAGCCACCTCCTGGCCAAGAGGAAAACAAAGTTCGGACCAGAGTGGGTAGAATGGTGAAACCTGTCAACAGATTGATAGAGAATATGACTCAGTCTGTCAGAACACTGAATCCAGTTGGTGGGTTTGTAAGGTCTTTATTGAAATAAGAATTTATTGTATCAGAACATCGCATTGTAATACAATATTGTTTTCTTTTAAGTTGTAAGGTTAAGCCTCTAATGCACTGACTGTGTATTATAGCACAGTTGTCGTTCCAGATCTGATATGAAGTTTCATTTGACATGAATGGTGTTTAAGGCACCTTTTGCGGGTGATTACGGTGGGCCTGATCAATCTGCTGTACTCACCTTCCCTTCGAGTGGGAAACATTTTGTTGCACCATGTTCTGGATAACAGTTGGTCTAAATAGCTCCAGTGTATACGATCCCTGTATAAGACAAAATTTGTGAAGTTCAGGGTGGAGAATGTAACTGGTGTGAATTAACCTTTGACTTGTTTTTTTTCCATTGTATTATTTTCTGTAATTTACTGTTTAAGTTTTTCTATTTTTGTATTTAGAATGGATTAATGAACCTCACGAAATTTTGTTCAGATTATTGTTTGACTAAGAGAACATAACGTTAATAAGCGGAACTTTTCTTTGAGTGTTTGTTGGGGGAGGGAGCGTCATCGGTGGAACACTGCTGGGGTTTCTCCTCGTGCGATCTGTAATAGCCTCAGTCTACCTGTGCGAGAGGCTCATGAGCGCACGCAATGTTGCTTCTCTCCGTGAATATTACTGGTATGATGATGTTTATTGTCTGAATGCAGAATTATTGCTCATTAAGTGTAATTTGAGTGTGTTAGTTGTGATGAAGTGTGTAGTAGTACGAGTTTATGAAATTCATCATGGTGCTAACTGACTAGTATTTTATGCTTAGTGTGTACACGAGAGAGAAAGAGAGAAGTTAAAGCCCCGTCGATCCACTGATGATCTCTTTGTTTACAGGTATGTTGTTTAATTAGTTCTGTTTTGTGAAGAAAAGAGATCTGTTTGACTGTTAATAAATATGTACTGTATGAAGAGTGTTATAGGGGAAACGAATCAGATTAGTAGATTCGTGCGTGGCGCACGTGGTGCACGTGACGGACGCACGTGCGCACCTGCACATGGTATTCTGTTAACCGCACATCGAGCTTTTGTTTGGATTTATGTGTACGAATTATATTATAATTTATTGTTTGTTTATCATAGCATGTTATTTTGTATAAATATCTGAATTAATGCATATGGTCATGTAATTTAGTATAAATTGATGTACAATACACTATTGTAGTGTATTAATAAGAGTATTAATGTGTTGTATCACAAGGAAGATTATGAATGTATAAGATTTATTATTTTATTTACATGTTTTGTTTATTTATTTTTGGGTGCGATCTGTAATAGCCTCAGTCTACCTGTGCGAGAGGCTCATGAGCGCACGCAATGTTGCTTCTCTCCGTGAATATTACTGTGTGTACACGAGAGAGAAAGAGAGAAGCTAAAGCCCCGTCGATCCACTGATGATCTCTTTGTTTACAGATTAAAAGGAAAAATTGGATCTCATCGTCGAATAGTCGTGTGGTCATTTGTGTTGGAGAGTCCGTTCCAGACATGCTACACGAGCACAGCATGAATGTTAATGACGAAACTGTTGTGTGTTATTCGTGAGGAGTAACGGTGTTTGAAACAACATGACCTACAACAATAGACACAAAACAGCTAAACAAGCACACACACACACACACACACACACACACACACACACACACACACACACACACACACACACACACACACACAGCGAGAAAAATATTGTTCAAAAGTTTAGGTTCAGATAGATTCAAAAGTTCAAAATAACAGCATTTATTTGATTTTTTTGTAACATTATACATATCTTAATATATACTAGATATACACAGTAGCCTATATATTATTAATTATTAATGTTTATATATATATATATATATATATATATATATGCTACATATATAAACAGTATGTCTATATTTATTTATATTAATTATAATAATCAAAATACATAGAAGATAATAAAAATAATTTGTTTAAAGTTTTAAGAATTTATAAATTATGATTGATTTGAAAAGCTAAAGAGTAATTATGGATTATTCTTCATTTGAAAGGGGTTGAAATCAAAAATAAACTCTATTGCCAAAATATGACAAAAGACTGAACTGAAAAAATTGACAAAAACAAATCAAAACAGATAAGTAATAATAATATTGACAAATTAATATTTCAGTCCCCCGGCCCCTGGATCCCCTTAAGGCAACATTTGTATCCTCATATTCTGTCCAAATGACTAATAATATGTTAAAATGTTTTAATAAACCCGTACCAGCTCTTTCCTCAGCCAGGCCAGTGAAGTCTCGATGTCCCGGTCTCCATCCGTACGCTTCAGAGACGAGGAATGATCCCGACACATCCCTGAGGCTTTACACTCCTCAAAGCAAGTTTCCTTACAGGAGAAATCCCTCAGTCTGGTCAGAACCACTTCCATTGTTCCTGGAATGAGGAGCGGCGCCGAGAGCGTTTTCTTCTTCTGTCAGCTGTATATATTCAGCTCTGTCACTGCAACACAACTCTGTGTCTCTCGGCCCACTACTGGTGAGTTTATACCGGGATGGACACTTTAATACACCCCCCCCCCCCTCCCTCCTCCTCCTCACACACACACACACACACACACACACACACACACACACACACACACACACACACACACACACACTCAAGTGTTGGGGGAACTCACTAGTAACTTGAGTTACATAATCATAATCTGAAACTGAAACACACATTATGTTGCATATGTTAGCACGCACAGGCATATGCACACTTTTGTGTTCTTGTATTGTTAAATGTGTCTAGACTCTGTTTTATAGTGATTTCTACATCTACTTAAGCCCAGATCTTATTCCATGTATGGGATGTATTTAATTTAGTGCTGGGCAACAATTAATCGCATCCAAAATAAAAGTTTGTGTTTACATAATATATGTGTATGCAGTGTGTGTAATTATTTTTTATATATAAATACACACATATACATGTATATATTTAAGAAAATGTTACTTATATATAAAATATTATATTTATAAATAATATTAATATATATACAGTATATACATGCAAATGTTTCTTAAATATATACATGCATATGTTTATATATAAAAAATAATTATACACAGTGCACACACATATATTCAATCAATCTTAAAACATGTATTAAACATGAAGTACAACATTGATATATTTTCCAAAAAAACAAAAACAAACAAAAATAAATAAAGGGAAAAGAGACCAAGGGACTCAGCAGTAGTGTATTCATGAAAAATTAGGGCTTTTTTTGTTTTGCAACATTTCAGGGATAGTTTATACAGAATTATATCATTTAGAAGGGCATTAAAGACAGGGGATGTTTTAAGAAATTGACATTTGTGTATGTTGAAGTCCAAATTTATGAAGTTATGAAGTCCAAATTTAACATATTCATATTATGTCATATTCAAATACAGCCTGAGGCTTATTATTTTACTTTTGGTGTGGAAGGGCCTTAAAATTAGCCAAAAATAGAATTTTTTTGTTGTTATTAAAAAACAAACAAACAAGCAATTTTCTCACCCAGCCCAGGTGAGAAAAAGTAACGCAAATGTAACATAATGCATTACTTCTCATAAAAAGTAAGTAACACAATTAGTTACTTTTCTGGGAGTAACGCAACATTGTAATGCATTACTTTCAAAAGTAACTTCCCCAACACTGCTCATTTTGCATGCAACACAAGTCTGTTTATGTGAAGGGAATGACGTAGACTGACGTCAGCCGCGACTGAGCTTTGTAAATGTTTAACGCACTTGAATAGGTGAACATTGCCAAGGCTTTGTGGGAAACACTGAAGACAGCAGGAGTCGATGAGTGTCCTTGGCAGAATACCAGCTGAACCAGGGCTTTTCAAACGCTCAGATATCCTCGTGTGAGGAACCCTTATCCTGAAACTTACAATACGGTTTCATTAGTTAAAGTCTCCCTGTGGTGCAGATCCATAGACATATACACTAGACGTCACCTGGGGGTTCTAAGCATGCGTAAAACCGCCGCCATAGGAAGTATCTAGGTAACGCTACTATCTCCGCCTGTACTTCAAATTCTGGATGATGCCAGACTTTTGTGCTGCATATGGATGTTCACGAACGAAATCTGAACTAGGAAGAATGTTTAAAAAAAAAAATTCTCTGGACTCGATGATAAATACACGTCTGACTGTTGGAACGAACCAAAACACTAGAAAATCACATTCATGACGATTTATGGTGTTTTTATTTCCGTTAGACCTTTGCCTATACATTGACGCTGATGCATAAAGAGGAGGGGCTCCCCTGTTCCAAGATGGCGGCTCTATTGACGCATTCGTTCCAATGAACTGCTGTAGCCAAGGTGACGTCTAGTGTACATGTCTATGGTGCAGATCAAGCTTTTTATATTTTTGTCTATGTTGTGTTTTTAATATGCTTTAAGACAAATCATGTGTAAATTCATAAGTCGACAGCATTGCTGAGTATTTTCTCCTTAAAACTGCAGTGAACCAAAGACAGTCTCAAAAACACGCTTTGAAATCGCTAGTGTTTCTGACGTCACAAACTACCTTGGAACCAATCAGATCAACGTGTGATCAACGTATGGTTCTGACCATTCAAAGACCAATGGACAAATGATAAAATAAATTAAAATTCTGCATCAAAATCTATAGGCAATGGGCTCCTTGCACATAGCAACCTGACGTCATATCCGCATCCGCAACGGGTAAATACAGCTCGCTCTCTTCCTGTTTGAAGGCGTACAGACACAACGTAGACATTTTCCGCCTAATACTAGAAAACAGTACAACATTATAACACGCATATTCTGTCAGCCCGGGGTTGTTTATTAGCCTAATGTAAGCTAGCAAACTAACGTAAGCCATAAAGTTTAAGATATATAGACTTACCTTCATATCCGTGGATACATGAAGAGGCATACATTTTAAAGCCCTTCTCTCTAATTTGCTGGTAGGTGATTTGGAGGAGGACTTACGGCAACTCTTGTAAACATCTCATCTCACAGTGTAGAATAGCGCCGGTAAAGACAAGGCCGCATTTCCGGTAAGGAAGTAGTTACGTGCAAGGAGCCCATACAAGTAGTTTATTTAGGCATGGTTTGTAGGGAATTACAAACCCGAGCACATATATTCAAACGCACATAACTATAGAATCAATTCTAATGCGCATGTGTGAACACCATCAGCGTTTATCAGTTTAAAGTCTGTTTAGAGAGAACGGCGTCGTCAAATGATCATTTCGACGGAAGTGAATCAATCAAAACTTACTTTATCTGGAAATAACATTATTCAAGAACCGCTATAAAACCAAACCAATCTCTGTTACCTTAAATTATATGTTTATCTCTGTAAAGCTGCTTTGAAACAATCTACATTGTTAAAAGCGCTGTATAAATAAGTATTAACTTGACAAAAAAAAGTAACAATGCCTTTATTCTTTCTGTTAAACTCACACATCATTTGTTCACAGACTCTAGTGCTGGTAATGAATAGGAGAAAACATACCATACCAAAAAATAATTAATTATTAATAAATTAATAAAATATTAAACATATTTGACTCAAACATGGGTTCAATCAATCAATCAATCAATCAATCAATCAATCATCAATCAATCAATCAATCAAATCAAAATGTATTTATAGAGTACTTTAACAATCCAAAGTGGACACAAAGTGCTGTACAGTAAAAGCCCTAAATACAAAGCTCACCATAAAATACAAACAAAAACAGCAAACA
This sequence comes from Chrosomus eos, assembly GCA_036326025.1. Classification (NCBI taxonomy): domain Eukaryota; kingdom Metazoa; phylum Chordata; class Actinopteri; order Cypriniformes; family Leuciscidae; genus Chrosomus; species Chrosomus eos. The sequence continues at coordinate 2,926,303 of CM070827.1, forward strand.
TATATATATATATAGAGACAATAAAGTCAAAACAACCCAAACAAGAATTGTCAGTTTCAATTATCATAGGCCAAGGAAAAAAGTGGCAAGGACACACACACACACAGACAGACACACACAGACACACAGACACACACACACACACACACACACACACACACACACACACACACACACACACACACACACACACACAACAACACACACACACACAACACACACACACACACACACACACACACACACAAATTTACAACAACCCAGAATTAAAATCCCCCCCCCCCCCCCCCCCCCTGGTTTTCCCGCTTTTCCCCCGGACCCCAGTTTGAAAACGGGCCAGTTTGTTTGTTTCAGGACTGAATAGACACCTTTACAGTCTATGATAGACACACATTACATTTGCCTTGATCGCATGCAGACATTAGTGTGTGTTCTGGGTAGATCTGAGCCGCATGCTGTCCTGTCCTCTCTGTGTTTCCCAAGCAACCTCAACAAACAAGCAATACATCCCAACTTTGAGCAAAAATAGCTGAGACACAATAGAGGCTATATTTAACCCAATACATCAAGTCTCTGACGTTTCACATTCACAGAGACAGAATGAGACCAAGTTCTCTTACAGAACCGCTGCCATGATGCATCACACTAATGTCCTACAAGATATTGAGCCAATGTGATAAAATTACACATTTTTTAAGCGTTTTCCAAGCGCAAACATTGGAATGTAATATAAATCTATTAATAAATATTAATATATGTGAACAAACTTTACAAATATCACTTATTGGGCAAAAGTCTTCGAGGCTGTACCTCCCTCTAGTGGTAACAAATATAACATCAAATTCTGACCATTAAAAGCAACTTGATCCATTATTATTATAAAATAATAGTTTTAAAACATTATCACTTTAAATTGATATTAACTTATAAGCAATTCCAATGATATTTAGCATGATATATATGAGGAATGGATGTACAGACATGAAATCTAATCTAATACACAGTTGTTATTAAATATATAATATATATATTCCCATTTCTAATTATAAATACAATAAGCCAACTACACTTCTGTTCTCAAATAACTAATTATAAAATATTAGTGCCGTCAAATTGATTAATCACATCTAACATAAAAGTTTGTGTATGTGTGTTTATATTATTTATATATATTATACACACACATAATATAGTTCATAAATATAAACAAACACAAACTTCTATGTAATCAATTTAACAGCACTATAAAATATTTATAACTATAATATAATTATAACTTAAACCTCCACAAAAATCAGGGTTGTTTAATTGAAAAAATTAGACAAAAACAAGTGGTTTGCTGGCAAATATATACCTATAATTATACCTCAACCGCTAAAATTCTAATTATTACATGATCATTAAAACATTAATTTGATATTATTTGAACAAACAAACACACACACATAGCCTACAACATAATCAGTTTTTAATATTGTTTTGTTATTACAAATACAACAATTGACTTCAGATAAGCAATATGCTTACAAAATCTTTAACAAACTACTACCATTACTGAGTACACACACACACACACACACACACACACACACACACACACACACACACACACACACACACACACACACACACACACACACACACACACACACACACACACACACACTAATTATAACTTAAGCATCCACAAAAACAGGCTTGGTTAAAAGAGAAACACTAGTTTATTAGACACACATGCATGATCTGGGAAAGTCAGTGAGAAACGAACACACTCCTGCACAAGCTCTGCTCGACTCTAAGCATTAACGGGATCGGATCCGACAGCTTTCTCTCCTCCAACAGGCCGCCGCTTCTTGTTCCTAATCCGCTTCTTCTTCTTCTCTCCGTCTGTCTTTCTGAGCTGCGGAGGCATGGGCTTCTTCTTCTTCTTCAGGCAGCTGAGTGGGTTGGGATTGCTGGATTTCCTCTTGCGTTTCTTGCCTCTCTTGTCCTCACCGTCTTTGCCGAGGCCCTCCTTCTCTTTCAGACTCTGGATGCTCTTCTGCTGCGACGGGTTCACGATCTCTCCCAGCTGAACGGCTTCCACGTGCTTCAGCGTCCGTTCAGACGGCTTGTCCAACACCATTTGTGTTGAGGATGATGTAGAGCAGAGGAACACCTGGGATCTTCTTCAGCGCCTTCGTCAACTCCTGATCCTGGTAATCAGAACCATTGTGTGTTATTATTCCTTAAAGGGATAGTTCACCCAAAAATCCTGTCAGTAATTACTCTCTCTCATGTTGTTCAACCCCGTAAGACTTTCGTTCATCTTTGGAACACAAATTAAGATATTTGTGATTAAATCTGAGAGCTGGGTCACTCCTCCATAGGCTTCTAAGGGATTGAAACTTGCCAGCAGTGGCTCAATCTTAAGTTTATCAAGCGACGAGAATACTTTTTGTGCGCAAAAAAACACAAAAATAACGACTTTATTTATATATAGTACATGTAGTGTAACAGCGCAGCGCTTCTGTGTTGTACGTCACACGTAGGCTCACTATTGGCCGACGCTGGTCGTGTGTGTGTGACGTACAACACAGAAGCGCTGCGCTATTCGAACACAAATGAAGATATTTGTGATTAAATCTGAGAGCTGGGTCACTCCTCCATAGGCATCTAAGGGATTGAAACCTGACAGCCCCGAAAAGTTATTAATGACATCGTTAAAATAGTCCAAGTGACTACAGTGACTCAATCTTAAGTTTATCAAGCGACGAGAATACTTTTTGTGCGCAAAAAAACAAACACAAATAACAACTTTATTCAAGTATTCATTTCCCTATTCATTTCATAGTTCTCGTAGTGTAACAGCGCAGCGCTTCTGTGTTGTATGTACGTCACACGCAGGCTCACTATTGGCCGACACTGGTCATGTGTGTGTGTGTGTGTGTGTGTGTGACGTACAACACAGAAGCGCTAAGCTGTTACACTACATGAACTATCTCAAGGCCAACAGAGAAGGAAATTAATAATTGAAATAAAGTCAATAAAAATAAATAAAGTTATTTTTGTTTTGTTTTTTTGCGCTCAAAAAGTATTCTCGTCGCTTGATAAACTTAAGATTGAGTCACTGTAGTCACTTGGACTATTTTAACGATTTCTTTAATAACTTTTCTGGGCTGTCAAGTTTCAATCCCTTAGAAGCCTATGGAGGAGTGACCCAGCTCTCAGATTTAATCACAAATATCTTTATTTGTGTTCCGAAGATTGAACGAAAGTCTTACGGGGTTGAACAACATGAGGGCGAGTAATTACTGACAGAATTTTCATTTTTGGGTCAACTATCCCTTTAATTGTTCCAGTTATTGAGTCCTTACCTGAGTTGCGATGAAGTAGTGGTGTGGATTTGTCTCTCCAAGCATCGACAGCAAACACTCAGATGCAGGAACCGGATCTTTCGTGTGTTTGCATCTCCTGATCTGAAATCTCTGTAAGATGAGTTTCGCTCCATAAAGCTCTTTTGGCAGGGTTTCAAGTTCCTTCAGTGCACAGCTGCAAAAGAACAGCACAAATCTGTTATTAAACATCATATAACACACGTGCATCAATACTAGAAATAAGATTGACTTACTCTGTGGTGCAGAGCTGAACTTCTCCCATCAAATACTTCGGCAATTGCTCTTTGATTTGAATCTTATTCTTTAACGCCGCATGACAAAACGTGCCATCAATTATTATTTGGAAAGGTTCCCTAAAGCTGAAGTTGTACTTGTAAAAACTGATGGTTTTCTTCGCGTGCTTCTGACGCTTTATCTTCATGTTGAATTACTTATACATAAAGCTCAGACAGTTTGAACGAATAGATATCCTGACAGGGCAGAAGAAGAATAACAATCAATCCGAATCGGTGAGGATTAATACCCTTGATTTATGTCAATATGTCAACAAAACAGTTGGACGAAACCCACGCCAATCTCACACATTTCTAGCATGGTAGCAGCGTGGTTACAGTAAATATGTACCGGGTGGAAAACCGCAAGCTGATATACTTGAAATACCGCGTTAATCCTAACAAATACTATTATAATTAAGGTAATAATAACAAAGAATAATATACAAGATTAATTAATTATTATTAGATAGGGACTTTCAGAATTGTATTAGTTAACTCTCTCTAGGAACAGTGCGCAATAGTTATTGTTTCTCCGACCACTATCACAGCTGTACCTTTAAGCGAGCGCGAATCGATTCTTTCAAACAGTTCATTTCATTGCAAGGAACCGTTCAAAACCACCGTAATGTGGAAAACGTAGTCACATATCGATTTTTATTACGGTATTTCTACTGATTACGCTGTTTATTGTAATTTTATGGATTTCAGTTAAGTTTTTTACAGTCATGATTAAAAAAAGCACGTTTTAAAAAATACTTTTTACGTTATAAAAAGTAATTTAGAACATAAATATAATGTGAATATATAATAAACAATATTATATTTCCATCACTCATCTGAACATGTTTTTGCACGTTTTCATAAAATGTTTTTTAAATTAATGAATCGCTTTAGTGCCGGTTTATGAACCGGTTCAACATATATGTCACTCATAGAAAAAGATCCAATTCTAGTAAATGATTCTTTTATCGCTCTCAGGTTCACCGGAAGCCACTGGTTTAACCATTTAACGGTCCTGTATCCCCAGCGCGTGTGAAGATGACATCCCGTAAAGAAACCCCGTCTGGTGGAAAAACACTGGATTCTCCCGTCAAACAAATCCAGATCGAAGGGCTGGTGAGATCCCGTTTAACACACTCAGTGTAGCGGAGTTTACACAGAGTGTGTGTTTAATTGTCTCTGTGAACAGAAGCTTTTGGTTAGTTCACCTGCAGGTCACTTTGCAGAATGATGTCATGATACAGATTAATAATAATAACAACAACAACAACAACAATACAATAGTGATAATAATAAATGTTCAAAGTTGGCCACAAATACAAATAGTAGAAAATAGAGAAATTAATTTGTTTATTTTTACCAATGACCATAGAAATTAAATATTTTGATGCACATACAGGTGAAACTCGAAAAATTAGAATATCGTGCAACAGTTCATGTATTTCAGTAATTCAAATTAAAAGGTGAAACTAATATATTTAGTATATATATAACTATATACATATGCATGAATATACTTTTTAGAGGGCTGACATTTCTGTATTTAAAATCCTTTTTTTTATTGATTTCATGTAATAATTTAATTTTCTGAGATTTTGAATTTGGGGTTTTCATAAGCCGTAAGCCATAATCATCAAAATTATAACTTTTGCACGATATTCTAATTCTAGTTTCACCTGTATGATCAAAGACACATGAATAAGTTGCTGCCCATTTAGGGGTTTACCTGTACATAACCCATTTCATTCCAGTGAATTTCCATATACATATATTGGTGCCGGTCAAAAGTTTGGAAACATTATTATTTTTAGTGTTTTTGAAAGAAGACAACTTCAAATAATGGTTTTATGTTTATTACTTAAAATGTAATTTATTTCTGTGATCAAAGCTGAATTTTCAGCATCATTACTCCAGTCTTCAGTGTCACATGATCCTTCAGAAATCACTGTAATATGATGATTTATTATCAATGTTGAAACAGTTGTGCTGCTTATTTTTTTTTATAAGCTGTGATACTTTTTTTCTGAATACATTGATGAATAAAAATTAAAAGCATTTTTAGCTCTGATCACAGAAATAAATTACATTTTAAATTGTGTTAAAATATAAAATCATTATTTTAAGTTGTAATATTTCACAATAATACTGTTTCTTTCTGTATTTTCGATCAAATCATTGCAGGCTTGATGAGCATAAGAAACTTCTTTTAAAAACATTAAAAAGAGTTATGTTTCCAAACTTTTGACCCGACTGTTTTATTTATATATTTGCATATGCAAATATTATGAAAAAGTTGCAAACACATACTTTTATTGACTTTTTAGGACAGTCATATTTGTTTCATTGTCCTACAACTGGGATTAAATGGGATAATGTATGTTAACAGCTAAAGCAGAAATAGTTGTTTTGTAAAGACAGTCGCAATAGATATTTTCCTTTAAAAAACAAACAAAAAAACTCAGTGGACTTTGAAAATGTCTGATTCATAACATGCAATCATTATTCATGTTCTGCACGTATTTGTTGAACCCATCAGTCCTGCACAAGTTTGAGGTTTATGCAGATTGAGAAGTTAAATGGATATTATGTTAGATTTTAAATTAATGAACGGTGACGTACACATTTCTCCACCGATTGTTGCTAAAAAATTACACCCTTGTTATCATAATCAAATATGAAGTTTTTGTGCTTTATATTTTAGTGTGTTGTGTCAGTTTTTCATTGTGTTTTGGGTGTTTGAGATCATGATCGCCGTCTGAGAGTTCATGGTTTTTATAATTATTAAGTAACTGCATTGTCTTGTTATAAACCCTCATTTTCTTGCAAAGCGGCCGTTTTACTCTTTCACATCATTTTTTTTGCTGTGTTTTTTGTAGTTCATTCGTTTGTACGGCCACAATAAATTCACTGAACCGAATTTAATTCAGATTCTCAGTCATTTAACTATCTTCTCTCGCTCGCCACTGCCAAGTCCTAATGTTGTGAATGCTCAGAAACTTTATGCTTGTTTTTAGCACATGCTTTGTTTCTTGAAAACCGTCGTGTTCCAGCAGAAGAAAAGCTGTTCCCTGATTTCACGCTGTTTGAATGGTTGTTTTGAGGGTTTTCCAGCTCATTCTCTACGGCGTCTCGATGCTCAACGTTAAAGCGCTGGTGGTTCATGGGCCTTTTTACACATTCTGATGTTTCTGAGGAAACATTTGGGCTTCCTGAAGGTTTTTTGTTTGGTTCCATGATTTCACTGAATAAGGTTTTTCATGCACACGTTTCTGGGAGTTATTTGTTTTTGTTTTTTTTGTCCCGTAGTTGCAAACTTCATTATTGTTTTTCCAGCTCAGTGCTGCAGATATGTATACAGATTTTCGATGATGGTTCAGAATAACAAAACTCTAACAGACAACATTGTGAAATATATTATTAAAATTGCAAAGAACTTTTTTCTATTTGAATACACTTTAAAATGTAATTTATTTCTGTGATGCAAAGCTGAATTATCAGTCAGAGAAGCCATTTTCTTCCCCAAGTTCAGAAATCAAATATGCTGATTTATCAGTATAGCGAGTTTAAAATGATGTTTAATTAAAAAGGCCTCCTATTAGGAGAATTTGTGGACATTCTTTGAACTTTAATAGATGCCATAATCAAGTCATGGTGATAAAAGGTGATTATGTTGGGTAATATTGACAATATCAGGCCTATGTGTCCATCTTTGTCTGTGCTCTGATCTCTGTCCATTTCCATTCTTTAAATAATCAAAAACTGAATTAGTTTGACATGTTTTGGCCTCAGTGAAGCCGCATCTGATGCCGGTGTTATTGATATGCTTGTTTTCTTGTTAATCCTCCCCTGTGAGCAAAACGGTGAGTTAAGAAGGAATAGAGAAGACCCTGATATTAACCATCTGCTGTATTCTCCCTTTCGGTTCGGCCACCTGAGCATCCGGCATTGTTGCCTGCTGTTCACAGAGTTTTTAGATGAATACAAATAAGCTAAATGTATAAAGCAGGTGGATTAGAGCCGACTGCTTCAGGGTGGGTAAGCAGCTTAAACGGAGAGCTCGACAAATCCCTTCCAGGGATATATATCTTCTCAGCTCTCTCTCTCTCTCTCTCTCCGTTATGTGAAACTCTTTATTTTTGACCTTTCAGGCAAAAGCTAAGCACTTTTTAAGCAGTGTGAAATAAGGTCTGCTTATGCATGAGAATAGTGATGTTTAAATCGTACCCTCAGGAGTTTTTCCTCGTTTTTTTTTAATGCAAATAATACAGATATTTTTTCATCTCAATTTCAATTTTAATTTCATCTCAAATTTTCAAGTCATCTCAATGGCAAAATATTAACCTGAATTCACCTGTGCATAATTAGTTAATTGAAAAATTATACCATTTCTGAATCACCTGCACTTTTATACCGTTTAACATGCGACTTGTCTTCCTCAAGGTGATACACAACTCTGTTACTTTCTGTCTCTGCTTTTGCACAGGAGTTATTCTCTTTATTAGCTAATAAATATCCTCTTAAATGCATTGCTTGAACACTTGTCACCCAGAGGAAACGCAGATGGTCAACAGGGGGCAGTAGTGATCCACTGAAATCCACTTTACATCTCTCCAAACGGTGACGTTCGGGTGAAACACTGAAAGCGGGAATGAAGCATCAATGCATGTCAACGCCTAATAAGCAGACAGTGCTTTGGAATATTCTATTTTAATATAGTCTTCTTGCATAAATATAAAAATAAATATTACCGGGCACTTTATTAGGTACACCTGTTCAACTGCTCATTAATGCAAATATTTATTCAGACAGCAACTTAGGCATGTAGAAATGATCAAGATGAGCTACTGAAGTTCAAACCGAGCATTAGAATAGGGAAGAATTGTGATTTAAGTGACTTTGGCATGGTTGTTGGTCTGAGTATTTAAGAAACTGCGGATCTACTAGGATTTTCACACACAACTATCGCTTGAGTTTACATGGTCAGAAAAAAAGGAAATATCCAGCGATATGCCATGTTGATGCTTGATATAAAGGCAACAGTAACTCAAATAAGCACTCGTTTCAACCGAGGTCTGCAGAAGTGCATCAAAAATATTAAAGGCACACTATGCAGGAATTCTGTTTTTGTCAAACAGCGCCCCCTAGAGTCGCTGTGGAGTACTTGTATTTAACGTTACTGTCGTAAATACCACTCACGCAGAGCGTCTCTGCACTCACGGCCTGATACCCCTGTGAAGCTGTTATATCAAGGTACAAATCTTGCATAGTGTGCCTTTAAATAAGAGATCTAAAATGTGTTTTTGAACTCAATCTGAGCGCTCATGTCCGCTGCTATCAGTGTCATGGATACAGTTGTTCTCTTGTGGCGGTGCGCGCGCAGTCTTCACTTCAATCTATCGCCGTTGCCGGAGACTCTCTATTCATTCCGGTGAAATCACAAAATAAAATGCACACAAACTTAAAAAAATTTACTTACTAGTCCATCAACAAGATCGCCAGGTCAGCATCACTGTTGCTTCCAGTTCTGCTTTTTAGCTCGCGCCAACGAGTGAAAAACCTCATCTATGGAAAAGCCTGACCGAGTGCGACTCTTATCCGGTTCCTCACGCGGTCAGATTCTCTTTTCCTTTTCCTAGTCTCTTCCGACCGCGTTTTCTTTGCTTTTTCCATCGTCAAGTATCACGTCTGAAATGCGCGCAAGTGTCTTCGTGCTTCATATGTTGTTGTTGATGATGTGTGTGACGTCGTTGCCGTAAAGCATGTCGTGATTCTCACGAGATTTGTTGGGGGCGCTCCTCTCAAACTTGCATTGCTGGATTTTCCAGCGGCGTCCCCCCCAAGAATCCAAGGAGGATTCGCCCTACAATGAGTTTGTTTACCATTGAAATGACTGTTATATTAAAGGGATACTCCACCCAAAAATGGAAATTCTGTCATCATTTACTCACCCTCAAGTTGTTGCAACCCTGTATGAGTTTCTTTCTTCTGCTGAACACAAAGGAAGATAGTTTGAAGAACGATTGGAACCAAACAGTTGTTTGGCACCATTGACTTCCATATAGAAAAAAAAATACTATGGAAGTCAATGGTGCCAAATTTCCAATCGTTCTTCAAAATATCTTCCTTTGAGTTCAGCAGAAGAAAGAAACTCATACAGGGTTGCAACAACTTGAGGGTGAGTAAATGATGACAGAATTTTCATTTTTGGGTGGAGTATCGCTTTAAGGTACAATTCTTGCATAGTGTGCCTTTAATTCTGCTCTTTAAAACAAAGAAAGAAGTGATGTAGGAGAATAGTTTGCCCAAACAGCGGAAACTTTGTGCAGTGAGTGCATGTCAAAATCAATTATGATTTAATGCTTGTGACATTTAAACACGCAGATCAACCCGATCACTTAATTTAGCGTTCGTGTAAACACTACATTCAGATTCTTCATATTCTGCACTTGTGGCATTCTTGATTTTTTTGTTTAGCTTTTGCCTGCATCGTGAATGTGATTTACGTGGGCATAAATAAGCATATGCTCCTCCTGTAACAATGAATGATTGAGTACCTTGTTCTTTTCCTAGCCGAGTGGAAGATCTGGAATTCTTTGTACTCTTAGGATCAAAATGACGTGTTCCCATCATCCAAATGTATAAATTCGACACCGCTATCAGGTTAGGCAACGTCCCTCTCGTGCTCTTTAATGTGTTTAGGTGTCTTTAAAACTGTGATTCACTCTCTCAACAACCTTTTGGTGGATTCAGATGGCGAGTGTGAGTGGAGCTTATATACGGCCCTTGAGGGCCCTCTGAGAGCCGATACCACAGTGACGGCGGGCTATGAAGTGCAGATTAACAGTCTGAGAGAAGAACTTGATTCGCCGTAAAGCTGGAGCACTTCTACAGCAAGCGTGGAAGATTGATGGCTGAGCTGGTGCAGTGGGTGCACAATAACACTCTTGCTAGCAACGAGAAGAAAGCGAATCTGAGTTTCTTATTTGTCCTTCAGTATCCCTCATAGTAACAACCTCAACTCCGATTGGAAGATTTTTCTGTAGGTTTTGCTGGGAAATATTGCGTTGTGGCATCCATAAGACTTTTTTTCCATCACCGTTTTATGACTAAAAACTCAATTTATAGCAATTAAATGTTTTAAAAGCTTAATTTAAAGCAGATTTCTTTGGTCCTACACTCTTAAAAATAAAGTGATGCCACAGAAGAACCATTTTTGGTTCTCCAAAGAACCTTTTAGTGAACCATTTTTTCCTAATGTGACAAACGAAGAATCGTTAACATCCATATTGGAAAAAGGTTCTTTAAATGTTTCTAATGTGACGAACATTTGAAACATTTAAAGAATCTTTTTCCAATATGGATGTTAACGATTCTTTATGAAATAAAAAAAAACATTATTTTAAAGGGCAGTGACGGTGTGTTTGCCTGATTCAACATGTTTTTTACTTGCCCTGTCAAAAAGTTGCAAAAAAGTTATTGTTTTCATTGCTCGCGGTCTTCACTGCATAAAGTATAAATTAAATATAGATTAATCCTTGTTAAAGCTACAAAAGTTATTCAGTCGAGAGCAGTGTGTGATTTTCTCTTTTTCTTCTGTTCATTGATTGTCCTTAATGACAGGATTATTAGGCTTCTGTCACTTTAAGACCTGACGCACATCCCATTTTCTCCCATCCCATCCCGCACATTAAATTTTACATGTCAATTCTAGTCTGGCTCATGAGTTTGCCTGATTCAGAATGTTGAATCGAGAGAGATCGCTCTGATTGGCTGTTCAGTCTTTGCAGTGTGTTGCAGTTTTTTTGTCGACACAGCCGACGCGAGGGCGACAACACTCAACTTTCATCGCCACTATTTTTTAATGTCGGCTTGGTGTCTCAGCCTTAAAGCCCCACTGACGTGTCTTGGATCGCGCAGCTTTATATGATGCGTTCATGCAATTTCCACTGAAACAGGAATCTAAGGCGGGACTTATTGAATGGCTCCTCCCCCTTTTCAAACAGCCAATGGCGTTTAGTTTCCCTCACAGACTGCAGTCGTACTTGACGGCACCATGGAAGCGGATCCGAGCGCTGATGATATACGCTGGATTCAATAGTAGCCGTGTGATTAAATCTTAGCCATTTCATTCTTAACCAACGTACAGTTGGAAAACAGAACAAAACTCGAGCGTTTGAGCAACCGAACACACGTCTCCAACCCGTATTGCTCTGTGACGTGTGACACTCACTGCTGTTTATAGCAAAGGGGGCGGAGCTTTAGATTCTAGAGGGCATTTGATTGGACAGAAGCTGAAGTCTGTGGTGACGTCACAAAAATCTGTGATCCGTTTTAGCGGAAGTGAGAAACTAAGTTTTGAATGCTTATATCTCCTAAATGTGAATTTTGCCATTATTTTGGAACACACCAGCTTATCCATAAGCTATTCATACTAAAAGCTAAAAAACGTAAATTTAGATTTCAGGGGGCCTTTAAGAGTGTAGTTCTGACTCAAAATAGATGTCCATTTGTTGGAAACTCGTCTGAGGTCGTCCGTCCACTTTTTGTGATTAGTGCGCACCTTGGCGAAGACTCTCGCTGCTCTTCCTCGTGACTTTGCAGCGTCTGAGTTTCAGTTGCTTGACATATGGACTACAGGGACTAGCGCTCAATGCCTGCCTCATTCTCACTCCGGATCCCTGGTGACTTCGGCTTGGGTTAAAAATCACTCTCTGTTCGACCTGTGAATGCCACTTGCTCTGTAACTCTCCCAGTCACCTTGTCCCACTTAAACAATAAGGCTTTGTCGAAACTTTTATCGCATACGGATATACAGCTGGTTCTCTCTTACCATTTCTTTGCTGTATTTTTAAATCTTTCAGTGCTTTTCGGAAGGGCAAACATCCTATTTCACTGTCATTTAGCTTGTTTTTGTTGCTTTAGTCATAGATTTTGTCTATTTTTAATAATATACTTTAAATATTTGTTTCATATCATATTCATTCATTTTAGTCAGCGTTACTCTGACTAAAATGGCATATTATGGTGTGTGCAAATACAATTTTAGTTGACAGGAGTGCAAAATGAAACCAAATATTATTACGTGCTGTGAAAACCTGAAAACATTAGACCATTGTAATAAAATATTGTGAATTCTTTATGCTTTAATTTTCTTTTTTTTCTTTTTCTTTAAGTTTTTATTACAGTAATTATAACATTTCCTTACATTTGGATGGTACCTGGAATCTTAGTCAAGGCATTCAACAATTGGGTATATTGGCTAAAAAAACAGCAAAACATATTTTGTGAAACAGATATTGCGTCCAAAATTATAAGAGAAAGAAAAAAGGGACATAATCAATTGAAGTAACAATAAAGTATGTTGCAAGGCTTTAATTTTCATTGTCCTTCTCCTTCAATTTTAGTGCATTTCACAATGCATTCAGTTTCAATCACTGTTCAGTTTCAACTCACAACCCAAGCATTATTGACTGAGTACAATGGGTTTTGACTAGCACTGTAGGCCTGGTTTAATAAGACTAAAGCGACTGGCTCTTTGACCTGCTGGAGTCTAATGGCCTAAGTGCTTGTTATTCGCAAGCTGTGTGCTTTATTGATAATCAGATGGCAACCCAGCAATACATCCATCAGCTGACAGCAGGAGCTCCAGACCCCGCCCGCGTACAGTCAGTCACAGCTCCACCTCTCGGTCAGGCATTATGGCCATGAGTGTTTGCTGTCAGGTTCCCCAGGTCTAATAATTATGTTGGTTCTATAAGTAAAATTGGACCTGTGAAGATAGTCAATTTCAGTAATAAAGTTGTTTGGATTGAGTGCTCAACTCTTGCATGCTCTGTCAGGTTTTCTTTGGACCCCTGGAGTAGAAAAGTATAATTGGATAATTAAAAATGGTATATACATATATAAATATATTTTTTTTCTCCCTGTAAGCAGCTTTCAAATCCTCTGTTCCCTTAGGCCAGTGGTGTCAAACTCAATTCCTGGAGGGCCAGAGCTCTGCACAGTTTTGCTCCAACCCTAATCAAACACACCTGATCCAGCTAATCAAGGTCTTCAGGATTGCTAGAAACTTCCTTGCAGGTGTGAGTTTGAGCTGGTTGGAGCTAAACTGTGCAGAGCTGTGGCCCTCCAGGAATTAGGCTATGAGTCCGCTAAAGCATGTGTAAATCCTGAGGCATGATATGACAAATATCTTATCTTGTAAAATGTGGTCTGTAGAGTTATGACGACTGACATTTAATTTTATATTTAACAATTTTATACATTGTATAACATTTTTTTCCTGTTATCACTGTAAAGCTGCTTTGAAACAATCTGCATTGTAAAAAGCGCTATATAAATAAAGGTGATTTGACTTGACTAGAGTATTCACGCTCCTTAACCTCATAACCAGTCCAGATTTTAGTTTTATTTTATTTTATTCTAGTTTATTTATTTATTTTATTTATTATTTATTATTGTATTTAATTTAAATTTAATTTTATCCTCTTTTATTCTATTTATAAATTATTTTAATTTTATTATTCTATTCTACTCTACTTTATTCTACTCTACTCTATTCTACTCTACTATATTCTATTCTATTATATTCTACTCTACTCTATTTTACTCTAATCTATTCTACTCTATTCTCTTCTATCTACTCTATTCTACTCTACTCTATTCCACTCTACTCTATTCTACTCTACTCTATTCCACTCTACTCTATTCCACTCTACTCTATTCTACTCTACTATATTCTATCTACTATATTCTACTCTGCTCTACTATATTCTACTCTACTCTATTCTATTCTACTCTACTCTATTCTACTCTATTCTACTCTACTTTCTATTGCTTATTCTACTCTGTATTCTACTCTACTCTATTCTACTCTACTCTACTATATTCTACTCTACTATATTCTACTCTACTATATTCTATTCTACTTATTCTACTCTACTATTTTCTACTCTACTCTATTCTACTCTACTTATTCTACTCTACTCTACTATATTCTACTCTGCTCTACTATATTCTACTCTACTCTATTCTATTCTACTCTATTTACTCTACTCTATTCTACTCTACTATTTCTACTCTGCTATATTCTACTTGCTATATTCTTCTACTCTACTCTATTCTACTCTACTCTACTATATTCTACTCTACTATATTCTACTCTCTATATTCTACTCTACTCTATTCTACTCTACTCTATTCTATCTACTGTATTCTACTCTACTATATTCTACTCTACTCTACTCTATTCTACTCTACTCTATTCTACTCTACTCTACTTATTCTACTCTACTCTACTATATTCTACTCTACTCTATTCTACTCTACTCTACTCTACTCTATTCTACTCTACTCTATTCTACTCTACTCTACTCTACTGTTTTCTATTCTACTCTTCTCTATTCTACTCTACTATACTCTACTCTACTTATTCTACTCTACTATATTCTCCTCTACTCTATTCTACTCTACTCTATTTTACTCTACTATATTCTCTCTTCTACTATATTCTACTCTTACTATATTCTACCTCTATTCTACTTCTACTCTATTCTACTCTACTTATTCTACTCTACTATACTCTACTCTACTCTATTTACTGCTCTATTCTATTCTACTCTACTCTATTCTACTCTACTCTACTCTATTCTACTCTACTATATTCTACTCTACTATACTCTATTCTACTCTACTCTATTCTACTCTACTATATTCTACTCTACTCTACTCTACTCTATTCTGCTCTATTCTATTCTACTCTACTCTATTCTACTCTACTCTACTCTATTCTACTCTACTATATTCTACTCTACTATATTCTACTCTACTATATTCTACTCTACTCTATTCTATTCTACTCTATTCTATTCTACTCTACTCTACTCTATTCTACTCTACTATATTCTACTCTACTATATTCTACTCTACTATATTCTACTCTATTCTATTCTACTTTATTCTATTCTACTCTATTCTACTCTACCCTATTCTATTCTACTCTATTCTATTCTACTCTACTCTACTCTATTCTACTCTACTATATTCTACTCTACTATATTCTACTCTACTATATTCTACTCTATTCTACTCTACTATATTCTACTCTACTCTATTCTATTCTACTCTATTCTATTCTACTCTACTCTACTCTATTCTACTCTACTATATTCTACTCTACTAATTCTACTCTACTATATTCTACTCTATTCTATTCTACTATATTCTACTCTACTCTATTCTACTCTACTATACTCTACTCTACTATTACTCTACTCTACTCTATTCTATTCTACTCTAATCTATTCTACTCTACTCTATTCTACTCTACTATACTCTACTCTACTATACTCTACTCTACTATATTCTACTCTACTCTACTCTATTCTATTCTACTCTATTCTATTCTACTCTATTCTACTCTACCCTATGTTTGGGCGAAATGCAGTTCTGGAAATGTGATTATCCAGGTAATTTCGGACCTCCCTCGTGAATGACAGGAAGGTATTTGAGATCTTCCACTATGAGAACTGTAGATTCTGGATGCAAGTCTTTCTAACTCTCAGAAATTGCTTCCAAGCTCAGGCTCTCGATGCGGGTCAGGCTTTGAAGATGAATGGATGCTGTGTGTTGTATTGATTTTTTCCACCCCATATTGGTTCCTTAATCCTGGTTAAGCATTAGGAGATTTAAGCACAGACCTATGTCAAAGGTTTCTGCACCAGGATCTTGTTAACCATGTCTCTCCTTTGGGTCACACTGACCTTTCAGCGCGGGTCCAATGAACACGATGCACAAGTTTATCAGCGTATCTCTCACCCATTTTTATTTGAAACCTTTGAGGGTTTAACATAAGACATTTAAATCCTTACAACAACAACAGAAAATAAGGTGGTGGTCACAACTGAAAATCTATGATTGCGTTAGATGCCAGGCGTCCTGGACTCGGGATCGATACTGCTTTGTCGACAGATTCGAGCTCCTGCTGTGCTCGGCTGAAGATGAATTAGATTTTTCTATAAAAACGTGGCGCTTCGTTCTGCCATTGAGCTTATCGCAGCCGTGTGGGACGCTTTACTCTTCACCTGTGCTATTTCATCCACTGTTATTACTGCGCATTTTCCCATTCTCTCTCTGTCCTCATCTGTTATCTATAGGGCACATTTCTAATTCCAAATGGTTATGATGTGTATTAAAGTTTACGGCTTAAAGATTAAGCTTTATTTAGTCCCAAAATCCACCTGCTATTTCAACACATTTCCAGGAATCCCTTCAACTGTCCTCTCCTTTATCATTTATTCTCCATTTATACACCAAACTATGCTAATGGCCTATTCAGACTACACATGATATATAAGCACAGCACACTTCCAGTCAAATGTCTGGATAAGTCTTTATTTATTATTGCTATTTGTCGTGTTAAATAATAAATAAATGAATAACCTAAAACTATAATGAATTTGATTAATATACATGTGTATATCTGGCTGTTTCCGTGCAGTAATTTAAAATCAGTGTGTTTTGTGAAGGGCAAACATCTTTATGTGCCACTTTGTCACTGATATTTACATCCCTGTATTGCGGTGCCAAACTTGTGCAGTGTAAAACCATGCTTTGTTAGAAGAAGATGCTCAGCGAGAGCAACAGACAGCCAATAATAATCAATGCTTTGAACAGTCACGGAAATGCATGTAATATATAAACAGTTATTTCAGTGTTTGAGGGGGAAAATGTCAAATGGTGACAGAAAACAAGACCATTGGAGTGAAGAAGAGACGGTTTCTTACAAAATAAATTTGATAGTACAGTCTGAAATTACATGTGCAATGCCGGAGCGTTTATGTAAACAGCCATTCATAGATTTCATGTGACGTCACACAGTGGAGCGGCCGCCATTTGTAGGACCGAATTGCAACATGCCGTCTATCTGCTGTGCTGTAAACTGTGATAATAGGGCATAACTGGGGCATTTAATACAACACTAAATCATAAATCAGATATACCTATACAACAGTGTTGTGGCTGAACGTGTTCAATTAATGATAGTTCATGAACTCGTTCATATTTTGGGCGAACGTGAACTGAACGTACTGAATTACTGCCTGATGAACGTTACTGTGAACGCACGCTTGCTCAGTTTAACTTCGTTCGGGTGCCAGATTTCTATAGAGCCTTCCAGGCGAAAACCCGGCTAAAACACACTGTAAACAGGCCTTAATATGTAGCTAAAAAAACACCCAATCTGGCAACATCAGCCACAGCCACAAGACTGTGCGGTGTGCGCGAGTCACGAGAGTTTCTGCACCACTGATCCAGAGTCATCAAGCACTTTGATCACTTGATTTCAAAAACAACACATTCAGCGTGCTAGATCACCTCTTATTTTACCTTTATTTATTTGTATTGGTACATCCGTGCCGCAAGATGTTTCAAAAGTGGTGGGGACATGGAGAGGGATTGTGTAGATGTAAATGTCAGCAAACGTAAAATTTGGCAAGTTTTTACTAGACTTTAGTGGAGTCAGCAGTTTGTTTAACAGTAAATACGGATCTATACCTAAAGTATCTATTTTATTTAAATACCGTTGCTTTTCATCTGTGCTATTTAAGTGTGCAACATATTTCCGATCAACAGGGAGAGATTATGCGATTTAACGCAAAGGTCCTAAAGATGGCGGCCACAACAAAAAAGTCACGTGACTGAAACCCATGAATACATAGTTGCATAAAAAATGATCATGATTTTAACGGTAAAAGACTAAAAATGCTACAGTGCAAAACTGTTAATTGGTTAACAGAAAGTTTCCTTACTACGGTAGCCTAAATAACTGTGATAGATCCAACGGTACATTTAATGTAATTTTACTGTAAAATACCGTTAAATTTACAGTTTTTGAAAGTGAAAAAGAACAACTTATTGCATAATTTACAGTAAAAAAAACGGATATTAATACTTCAATAGGTTGGTAAATTAACATTATATCAGATAATGAAATACGGTTTATTACTGTAAATTTTAAGTTAAGTCTGTAAAATCAATAACGTTGATACCGTATTTTTGACGTTAAAGTTCTGGGGCCTCATTTATAAACGTTGCGTACGCACAAAAGAAGGCGTACGCCGCTCTCAACGCAATAATTGGTATTTATAAAAAGCAAACTTGACAGGAAAATGTGCGGTCCTTCACGCAAGCTCTGACCCAGGCGTACGCACAAAAACGGGTGAAATGAGAAATGGCGACACCGTCGGCAGATGGAAGAAAAAGTGAAAGTGTGTGAAAGTGTAGACCGTTGTGTTAAAGAAATGGCAATACTGCCTCTCATAAATAAAAAGGAAGACTTTACAAAGAAAGTATTACAATTAACAGCTACACGAACACCTGTTTGATCGATCTGCAGTGTAAAACAAACAAAATCAAGCGAAGATTACAACAGAAATGCAAATTAATATTTGCAAAAAGAAAAGTGAAATATGTTCTGCAATAATATTGGCATGTTATGCAATTCATCCTCATAACACATCTGTAGCTTGTCAGATGCAATCAAATGGATGGTAATAAAATGGCATGATGCCATCGCAATACGTAATTATGATGGAGCGCTAGACGCTTTTTTGCATCGACTTTGATGTCCGACCATTTCTGTTTTATTTCGGCCACGGTCCGAGGTTGTGAGGCTGCAGCATTAACGGCGTCTGCAAACTTTTGCCACTCAAGTGCCTTTTTGGCATTAGTAATGCCCACACTGTGCCCTCCAAACAACATTTTACTCCTCTTTTCCACCTCGCCAACGATAATTTCTACTACACATTGAGTGAAGTTACGTTTCTTGGTTTTTCCTCTCTGTATTTGCCATGATTTCGCAATCGATGAATATTAAATTGTGGGCGTTTCGCGGACTATTTATGGGCAACTATGGGCGTGACATGACGTCCTATGTTTCATCCGTACGCCACTTCTGACGCAAATCCTACGCAAAGATTTATAAATGAGGCCCCTGGTAACCACAGCTGCCAGTTTTTTTCCGTAAAAACAACAGGATTTTTTTTACAGTGAAGTTAGTCATCCAAGTCTAATTTGATAGTGAACAGTAAGACTGATTACCCCTAACTAACTGCTAGTTGATCATACTAGTTCTTAAAACGCAGTTTTAACATAATGCCTGTGTTTATGCAACTGGCCCCTGATCGCAGCCTATATACGTTTGTCTAATCACTGACACTGCAAATATGAAGTTTAACAGGAATGTTCAATGTTCAACGTCAGCATATTAATAAATACCTATAGTATGAGAAGTGTGAAATGTGATTCTGTTTACCCGTGGTTTAGAGTTAACCAGGGTTAATAACCAGCCTAACTTTCTCCAGAGCAGCTCTATATATATACACTACCGTTCAAAAGTTTGGGGTCAATACAATTTAGTTTTTCTAAAGCAATTAATACTTTTCTTCTGAAAGGACGCATTAAATTGATCAAAAGTGACAGTAAAGATATTTCTAATAATGCAAAATATTTCTTTTTTAATGAAATGCTTTTCTCTTGAACTTTCATAATACTGAAAAAAATGAATCACGGTTTGCACAAAAATATGAAGCAGCAAAACTGTTTTCAACTGTGATAATAATCATAAATGTTTCTTGAGCATCAAATCATCATATTATAGTGATTTCTGAAGGATCATGTGACACTGAAGACTGGAGTAATGATGCTGAAAATTCAGCTTTGATCACAGGAATAAATTACACTTTACTATATATTCACATAGAAAACAGCTGATTTACATTGAAATATTATTTCACAATATTACTGGGTTTGTTTTGTATTTTTAATCAAATAAATGCAGCCTTGGTGAGCAGAAGAGACTTCTTTTAAACACATTAAAAATCTTACCGACCCCAATCTTTTGAACAGCAGTGTATATCAATGAACTAAATTAATAACTTTTTACAACAAAAATGAAACATCACTGAACGGACTGTGATGCTATTTTCTCCTGGAAACAAACTTTGCTGCATTATTTTCCTGTTATCTCTGTAAAGCTGCTTTAAAACAATCTGTACTGTTAAAAAGCGCTATATAAATAAAGCTGACTAGACTAGCCTCTAGAAGTGTGAGTGTTAGTGGATGTTCAAGCATGTGTGTGTGTGTGTGTGTGTGTGTGCGTGTGTTGCAGGTGGTGATGAAGATCATCAAGCATTACCAGGAGGAAGGTCAGGGCAGTGAGGTGGTGCAGGGGGTGTTGCTGGGGCTGGTGGTGGAGGACCGGCTCGAGATCACAAACTGCTTCCCATTCCCGCAACACACAGAGGACGATGCCGACTTTGACGAAGGTAAGGGAATAAAGCTGTGCTTCTTAGCACTGTTCAGACCGGGCTTATCTCTAAATTACATTTGAGTTACAATCAGGGCCTGAAGGTAACTTTTTCGGCCACCTGCCACAGTGACTTTTTACCAGCCAGTTTTTTTTTGCCTCATAAAGGTGAAAAACAGGAATTTCACAATATTGTTCTTTAACTTGTAAGAATACACATTTAAGTGCTGTCAAGTAATTAACGAAATCAATATAAGTAATAATAACTCTGAGAATATACATTTTTTAAATATTTTTATTCATTTATTCAACTTATCGTGTGTAGGTGGCTTTTTGATGACTCGTGGTCCTTAAAGGGATACTCCACTTTTTTTGGAAATAGGCTCATTTTACAACTCCCCCAGAGTTAAACAGTTGAGTTTTACCGTTTTTGAATCCATTCAGCCGATTTTCTGATATTTAGAAGAATATCAGTAAGCAGACAGTTTCTGGTCCCATTGACTCCCATAGTATATATTTTTTCCTACTATGGAAGTCAATGAGACCAGAAACTGTCTGCTTACTGATATTCTTCTAAATATCAGAAAATCGGCTGAATGGATTCAAAAACGGTAAAACTCAACTGTTTAACTCTGGGGGAGTTGTAAAATGAGCCTATTTCCAAAAAAAGTGGAGTATCCCTTTAATTGCTTCTAATTTTACATTTTTAGTCCCGATTA
Organism: Chrosomus eos; assembly: GCA_036326025.1. NCBI lineage: Eukaryota > Metazoa > Chordata > Actinopteri > Cypriniformes > Leuciscidae > Chrosomus > Chrosomus eos. The sequence continues at coordinate 2,947,979 of CM070827.1, forward strand.
CGAAAGGATTTGACTTCGCTTTCTCTGAGCCATACCCACGACAATCACTGCAGTACATTTGTTCAATCAGCCGCTTACGAACCTTGCCATTGTCGCCAATTGTCCACTTTGTATTAAAACGTCTTCTTTTACTTTTCTTTGACTCATCCTCATCTTTTTGTTGGTTGTTTGTTTCAGCTGGCCTCTTTACCCCAGTAATGTGCCGCCACGTTTTAGCTAAAGTCCAACAAAATGGCGGACTTCATTGAAATGTAAAAGAACAACAGTTGCAAAAAAAAATACTAATGAATCACTCAATTCTCATTGGCTACCTGATTAGGTAGATTGACAGTGGTCGCTAGTCGGGTGTTAATTTCAGGCCCTGGTTACTAAAGTAAGACATCCCATCAGTATTATTGCTTAAAATAGAAGGCATTGAACTGCATTGATTTGTTTGGAAAAGTGCTATATAAATAAAATTTTCTTGCTTGCTTAAAATAGAATTTTATTCACGGATCAAATTTAACTTCATATTGGTTCTTTCGCACCGGGTCGTTATAGGAACTCAGTAGAGATCGACCGATAATCGGTTTTACTGATATTTTCCCCAATATTTAAGCATTTTCCCATAATATCGGTTTTGTAATATCGGATTCACCGGTAAATGGCGCTACAGAAATTAAACAATGAATAAATATCGGTTCTGTATATTGGTTATCGGACACATTAACACAAATAATTGGTGTCGGTAATAAAAAATCAATATCGGTCGATGTCTAGTGCGAATTTATTTTTATTGGAGAAATATAAAGAGTACAGATAAGCTTAACAGAAATTAAATACAAAGATCCTTCCTCCGTCTTTTCCTTATGCATACAAAAATCTAAAAGGATATTATAATTCCTTCTGCAGTTGTTAATTATATATATATATTCATATTTATACATACGTTTGTACACAGACGCGTACACGTATTCATTATTTGTGTTCTTGTATTGTTAAATGTGTCTAGACTCTGTTTTATAGTGATTTCTACATCTACTTAAGCCCATATCTTATTTCATGTATGGGATGTATTTATTGTATGTATTTTAATAGCTATACATTTTAAACTCATTTTACATTTGAAAATTTTAAATACTCTGTAATTTCTGTTTTAATTTTATAAGCATAACCAGGGACAGGGGTCGCAAATTAGTCATGGCTCGAAACCTATGCATGGCATCTACTGTGTATTCTTTATAAAGCAATGTTTTATGCATTTGTCCCTGTCAAATAAACATTAAATAAATAAATAAATAAACATGCCTATATATGTACATGCCACCTACACACAAACATATATTCCAGCATACAGAAACTCTTAAAACAAAACTACTAGATCTAGTACTATTTTTACATATCGTCAAAGGAGACTCATATATCGTATGATGTATCATATCGCCCTCCAATAATCATAAATCGTCATGATTGATATAATATTGACCATAAATAATCCAAAATAAAATGATTATGATTTTTGCCATAATCGAGCAGCCGTAATGTTTAAAATGGCTTTGTAAAAATGTCAGATGCTGGTGTTTCACAAAAAGTGCTAGTTTGAGCTAATTTAGTTCCTCCAAAAGGTGTTTGTATAACTAAAGTCATACAAACTAAAGTCGGTGTACTTCCGCCAATATTTATAGTGACTATAAAAATGTGAAAGCCCCTATTGTATCATAGTAATACCCATCAGAACTGATGCGACTTTCTCAGAAATAAAATGAATATATTTTGGGCTCCCTGAAGAAATATTGAAATAATCGTTATAAGCCGTTTTGGGAGAAAGCCATGATTTAGTGACATGGGTGTCGAGATGTGGTACATTAAGTGCTGATGGAGTGCAGATTCACAAATAAGATTCCTGGGAATACTATAAATGCGTTCACTGCTAGATAGTGATCCTGTTATTCCAGTTCAATGTAGATCGTTCTGCCTTAAATTGTGTCTGATAAGACTGTCAACAACTTTATGATTTTATAAGCAGCCATTTGGTTAGAAACACCTTTTGCACTTTTCTTTCTCTTGTTCTTTTTTATTCATTGTATTTCTCCGTATGCCCTAAACACATAGAAAGTAGGTAGATGAAAAACTAGATATATAAACCATCATAACAAGATTTGAGCCCTGTATTTTTATCTACTAATCTGCCATTGCATTATTGTCTAATTAACCACAGTGTTTGAGTGTGAGCCGTTTATATCTGACTGCAGATTTTCAATTATTTCTTAAAGGTACAATATGTAGGATTTTTCGCCACCAGGGGTCGCTAACCTCTTACAATAACAAAGGCGTATATTGATGACGTATATTCCGCATTAAGCTGAATTATGGATCTTGTCGTCGAGCTGATGAATCTTTTATGGATGAATGAATACACTGATGTGTTTACATGACTGTGGTGAAGCATGAGTGATTGCTAGACGTACACCAGCGCCACACGCAACGCCGAGTCCCGCGGATATAAAGGAACAAGGACATTTCATTCTACCCAACTACACGCAAGTGCTGAATTAATACTCACACAGGTCAGTTTATTAGAGGAATGAAGCTTGAGGTAACGCAGCGCTGTTTCACTCGCTCTAACAGTTACACTATCACACTAAACGCCATTTGAGTGTGTTGAATGTTGTTAGTTGGGTTGTTTGTTGGCTGTATGAGACTAAGTAAGCTAGATCAACATTACAATAACATACAGATCATATTATAACATTTCATCATGTTGAACTAAATAACATTGATTAGTTTTATGTACATTTGCTCACCTGTCTAATAAAGTACATGAACACTCGCGTCTCTGTCGAGTGGAAGTTAGTCGCGGACGTGGAGCTCTCGCATCTCGAAACATGTTAATCTTCGTTTTAGTCTTTTAGTCTCAAAGTCTGCTTGCCATGGTCCATAATGTTTGAACAAAACAACAACAGCGTGAGCGTCCTACTAGGCATAACGGGCATAACCCAGTTGTCAACGTCTGTCCCCATGGTTACTGTGGCAGTACGAGCGGAAACAATGGTGGAAACCGAGGCTAACGCGGATATGACGCCATTGACTGGCGACTCCTCACCGCTGCTCACACGCCCCGTTTCTTTGATTAAAATCGCAATTTTCCCACGATTTACAAATAGAAACATTTGGGATATTGTAAGTAATAACTGAACAAAATATATAACATTGGTCTAGTGGTTTTTGGATGTTTTACTGCAAAAATCTGCATATTGTACCTTTAAGGCTCTGTTATATACAAATGGAAGATGATGCTGTTATGTTAAGTCAAATTGGTGTTTAACCAACTATAAAAGTATGATATATTGTTTTATCTATTGTTGTTTAATGCTAGTTTTGCACACAAGATCAAAATTAAGCAACATTTATTTCAGTTACACCAGGGAAATTTGACTTTTATCTCTCGTCCTTGCGTTTCACGTCACACATTAAACTCCTCTATAGTGTAAGCTTTTGTATTTTATCACAGCACTGTGTCCGGCCAGCCAGCTTGTCAGTGATCACTAAGGCAGAAAAACGTCACCGTCGATATTCGCGCTAGTAAACGGCGGAGTAAATTGCTGTGTAATTCAACAGAAACCTGTATGGAAGAGGCTCAGCTTTTATAGGGCTTCTCCAGAGAGCGCTAGCCAGAACGCCTCGAGGGAATGAGAACGGTCCTGTTTCTGCACAGAGCGAGAGTTGTTTATTGGGTTTTACGGCCGGCGAGATCACAGGTGTTCGCCAGTGAGATGTGTCGTGCGTCATGCGAGGGAGAATGAGGCAGGGATGGATTATTAAAAGTGTAATGGGCTGTAGAGGCTCGGAAATGGAGGCAGCAAAGGAACCAAAATTGACTACGGTGTTGTTTTGTGGGACACCAAAATAGGGCTGGGTGAACGGACCATAAATACCGCTATGGTGGAAAAAAGATTCTGTGAGATATCCATGCCGTGAATATACATAAATATACAAAATTAAGTCAAAATTAAAGCAAAAAATTATAGTCAAAACCGTGCCACTGAAAATGAATCTCTTATGACTCGTGCCTTTTTGGTTTATATGGTTATATATTTCAAGTTTCAAATTTGAAAATGTGTTTATTAAAGTATGTATTTATAAGTATATTTTTAAAATATAGTATAGTATAATATAGTAAAGTATATTTTAAAAGGCAGGTTAAGACTTATCTTTTTAAAGCTGCATATAAGTACAACAATATTATGTGAAGTTGTGTACAAGTCTGTTATTTTATCTGCTATTTATTTTTTATTATATTGACATTGTGTGAATTTGTTTTTATGCTTGTAAAGCACCTTGCGTTGCATTACATGTATGAAAAGTGCTATAAAATAAATGTTTATTATTATTATTATTATTATGTTAATCACTAGAATAAAAATGTGCAATACTAGATGATTATGTGATATATTTATTATTATTATTATTAGTAATATATGTAATTCTACTAGTAACTTCTAATAATAAAACATTTAGTTATTTAATTATTCACTAGAAAAAAATGCAGTGCTACATGTAATATAAAATATTGTTATTAATAATAATTAGTTCTGTCAAACCGATTAATCACAATTAATATACATATATTATACAAACACACTTTTATGTTAGATGTGATTAATCACGATTAATTGATTTGATAGCACTAATAATAAGACATACTATAATACAGAATAACAATAATTTATTATTATTAGTATTAATTATTTTGTTTTGTTATTAGCATTTTTATTAATACATTATTAGACATTATTACATGATGATACTTTTATAACTAGTAATAAGAATATATTAATAATACAGTACATAGTACATTTTTTAACATTTTTTTAATTATTGTTTGTTAAAAAACAGTTTACTTTTTAGATCCATAACTATATATACACTCTAAAAACTGCTAGGTTATTTCAACCCAACTTTGGGTCAAATATAGACACACCCAACCGTTGGGTTAGATTTTTACATAACATTTTTAACCCAACCCGTTTGGGATTGTCCATATTTGACCCAAAGTTGGGTTAAAACAACCCAGCATTTTTTATAGTGTATTATCATTAGTGTGAAATAAAATGATTCAAGCTATAATATAAGATTTTGGTAATCTCCGAAGTGTGTTGCAGACTTGGATTTAAATATATATATATATATTATATATATATATATATATATATATATATATATATATATATATATATATATATATATATATATATTTGAATACTTGAGTCCATTTTGAATGCATTAGGAAAAAACACGAGCACCTTTAAACCAGCATCTGACTTTAATGTCTTACGATGCATTTATCAGGAAGAGTTGAGTTCGTGCTAATTCTAAATGAGAATTAAAGCCTGGAGCGTAGTGCATGGCATCTCCAAGTATACATTAACTCAGAGACTGTGACACTGCCCGAGGAGTCCTCGCGCTTCATTTACTCTGCGCTTCTGTACATATACCAGTGTGTGTTTGACTGACCCTTCCCATCACAGCCTGTTTTTCTCTCGTCTGCAGTCCGTAGGGCAGTGCCTGACAAATTATGGTGTCTAATGGATATTTAAACACCCTTCATATGCAAAGCAAGGAGCCTTGAACCGTACGGGCTGCAGAAAGGTGTAAATTCACTCTTTAATGATCATGCAGCGAGAGTCTTTTGCTTGTCTTTTCTGCAAGGCAATTGCTTTATTTATTACTCGAGTTTAAAAAAAGTGAGTTAGAGTCTGCCGCCTTTCTCCTCGTGAGTGTTTTTTCCATGGGCGTTTTCAATTTGGTCCATTATGAAACCACCTGAGGTGACTTCCATCACTTCACTCTATTTTTACCTGGAGTTTGACTGCCTCAAACACAGCCGCAGTCTTTCAGGTGCTTGGATTAAGTCTTATCTGATGGAGGAGTGCAGGTTTGCTGGAACACCTAAAGAGTGCAATGCAAACATTCACAGGCCGTCTCTGCAGAGATAAGCTTCGTCTCTGACCTTACATTTTCTGAGTCAGAGAAACGCATCATAAAAATAACTTTTTGATCCAGCTATGCATATTTATTAAATCTGTGATAATGCATGCTTTTTGTAAATTTTTGTTTTTAGATTTGCCAATGCGCAACATAACAATGCAACATCTAAATAACCCCCCAGATTGAACCTAAAGCTGAAGAATGTTTTAATGTAACATAAATATCTTATCACAGCTTAATATGCATGTAGAAACTGTAAGTATTATTGTGAGTTTTGAGACTGGATTCTCAGTTTGTTTGGGAAACCAGTTTGAAAACAATTATTATTATTTTTGCTATTCTTCTTGGTGATGAAATTGCCACAAAATTCCCATATTTAAATGCTAGTTTTAAATGCCTATCCTTACCAAAAAGGACAGTGATATATTGATATATATAAACGTACTCTAATAGTATTTTGATATTTACAATACAGTTTTAAAATGCATTAAATTACTTAAAAAGTGCCATTTGTAATGTTACAAAGATTTCTATTCAAAATAAATACATTTTTTTATTCATCAAAGAATCCTGAAAAATAACTTTTATTCAATAATCATGTTTCTTGAGCAGATTTTTGAACAATCATGTTAATATTTGACAATATTACAGTTTTTACTGTATTTTTGCCTTGGTGAGCATAAAAGACTAACAAATCTTACCAATTCAAACTTTTGAATGGTAGTCTATACCCTGTTAATACAAGATACCTCACATACTGTGGAATTACCATGATCCATGTCCGAAAACATGAAAAAAAATAATAATTGTATGCACTAAATAGTCATGTAGTGTCGGGTAAATTAAACAAATGAAATAGTAATAGTGGCGTTCATTTATTATTTCTAGATAAATTAATCTTGCACAGAACTTTTATACACAAGTTATAACCGTTCTTGCATTTGTACAGTAGCATTACACTGATGTTATGGTAATGTGCATGAAATCACCTCAGGGTTTTGTTTCTGTGTACATGCTTTGACAGCCATGATTTGATTTTTCAATGGCTTCAGCCGCTGCTGTTGAAGACTTACTGTAATAAACTCCTGTTTTTAACTGTTTTCTGCATGTTTGTATCAGTTTCAGCCTCTCAATCATGTCTGCTGTAAATTCATAATCTGCATGTCTGTAGTACTCACTGTGTTTGAGTCTCTAGTCCCATTTTTCTAACCTTTTGACAAGGACATATGATGCTTTTTTTCCATGTTCATCTTTCTTTAGTGTGTAATGTGCTGTTTGAGGATGAAAAAGCTCTGAGTTATTCTCTATATCAGTGTTTCTGAACTCCTGAAACGCTACATTGTAGTCTTGAGTTTCTTCTGGGAACGAACACGTCACAATATTCCTCATTATAATAATTCATACGCAGAATAAAGGGGCGGGGCCTGGTTGGGTTAGTTAGTAGTGTGTTAAATGGCGGTTATGGTAAGGGGCGGGACATTTCCCAAACACACTCGAAGTGCTCGACCAATCACAACACACTGATCCAGCCGACCAATCAGAGCACAGTGTGCTTTTCAGGAGGAGGGGCTTCATAGAGACAGGAAGTAAACAGAGCGTTACTGACAGACTGGGAAGAGAGGAGCCGCAACAATGGAGAATATGAGGAAATAATCAACATTCAGCAGGAAAACATGTTCTAGTAGAGCCTGAAAACACATCAAGAGTAGGCATAATAGGCCCTCTTTAATATTTAGAAAAAAAATTCGGTAAACATTTTTACAGTCCTGTTACCCATACATACTATGTACTTATTATAGTAATTACAATTACTGGATAATAACTAGTACTAACCCTGAACATACCCCTAAACCTACCCCTAACCCATGTACTTACCTTATAGTAGTCAGTACTTTCTAGGGAAGTACACTGTAAGTACACCTAAGTACTGTACTGTAAAAGGAAGCGTTACCAAAAATTCTCCTAAAATATTCTTTCAAACAGCTATTGTAGCCATTTAAATGCACAATGTAAAAGTAAAATTCTGGCATCTTTTGCATGACTAAATGAGCACAAGCAAGAGTTTTAGTAGCTAGGTAGTATAATGAGTCTTTGCGGGTTGCTCAGGGTTAATTACATTAACACTTATGTATTTAAATGTTTATTGATGTGTTGAACTGTCGTTGTGCTGTTTTTTTTTCTAAAACGATATGCGTCTTTTCATCATGTTCCAGGTTGACAATGAAGCGTTCAGTGCGAAAGCTGTTAGCTCAACCGCGTCCCACATGAATGCATCAGGATACATCGGCATGCCATGCGTTTTGTCTTCTCCGTTGGCCTTGCTGTGAGGCCTTTTCTCTCCTGTTTTACTGCAAGAATGTATCTATAGTAGTATTAAGATTTAGTATTCAGAGGTGTCAAAATTATTTATATTCATTACTCAGGTAGAAGTATAGATACTAGGGTTTAAAAAGACTTCTGTTGAAGTTGAAGTATCAACTCAAGCTTTTTACTCAAGTAAAACTGTAAAAGTACTGGTTTCAAAAGTACTTTACTTACTTTCCTTAGTAATGTAAGGAAAAAATGCCATTAAGGACAAAAGCTTAGGCCGTGTCACAAAAAAAAAAAAAAAAAAAAAATTGTAAAGGCCATAATGACTATAATGTTATATTAAAATGTTAAAATTTGGGATGCACTAGTCTACCTGTCCATTGATGGATCGCATACAAGTCAATAGGGTGTTCTGAATGGTACATGTTTATACTTCTCATCCAACCACAATCAAATTCACTTTGAAAATCACTTTTTTTTTGACGATGACAAGCCGGAATGAAAACAAGCGAAATGAAATAGGAGTAACAAGGCTATTTCTAAAATGTAAGGAGTAGAAAGTACAGATAATTGCGTGAAAATATAAGTAGAAGAAATAAAAAGTCGGCTGAATAATAATATTACTCCAGTAAAGTATAGATACCCAAAATTTCTATTGGGTATTTGTACTACGTTACTTGACACCTCTGTTAGTATTAACAGTGTGCGACCAACATGTGGATCGTCCATTCACATTTGCAAATTCCCTAGAATCAAATGTCTCCATTTCGCAGGACCGTGTTTCTCAGTTTTGAACCTGATGTTTTGTGTCTCCTTTATTTAATACGCCTGATGAGATCACGGAGCGTCTGCTAATGGGTTAATCAGTAGAATCAGGTTTGTATGAGAAGCGAGACATAAATAAAGCTCAGTCTTGGGTTCCCACAGTCAGTCTGTGACTGAAAGACAGCGGTTTAGCATGAAAGTGTGTTTTTTGAGGCACTATAAAGTCATGTCTAATGATATAGAACAAATCCAACTGAGCTTTACACTAACCACTAACCAGCCGTGACACAATACGTTACTAGCATCGGGTAATTTGTCAGTCTGCGCTGAAAGTGAAAATGCTGTGTGACACAGAATAATTACAGCCAGTCAGAACATGGCTGGTTAGCACAAAAACTCGCGTTTGTGTGTGTGTGTGTGTGTGTGTGTGTGTGTGTGTGTGTGTGTGTGGTGTGTGTGTGTGTGTGTAAAAATGGCTTCTGATGTAGTATGTGTATAATTGCTTTATACATCGTCATCATTATTATTAAGTATTTTTTAAATATACACTAGGGTCAGAAAGATTTTAATATTTTTTAAAGATGTCTCTTCTGCTCACTAAGTCTGCATTTATTTGATCAAAAATACAATAAAAACTAAAATATTGTGAAATATTATTTAAATTTAAAATAAGTGTTTTTTATCTGAATATATAGACATGTAATTTATTCCTGTGAATTTTCAGCATCATTACTCCAGTCTTCAGTGTCACATGATCCTTCAGAAATCAGTTTAATATGATGATTTGATGCTCAAGAAACATTTATGATTATTAATGCTGAAAACAGTTGTGCTGCTTATTCCTTGATACAGTGTTTCCTGGATAGTTGACAAATAGAAAGCTAAAAATGTATTATTTATTTGAAAATTATTTTTTGTAACCATATAAAGTTGTTAAGTTTCACTTTTGAATTTTTGCATCACTAGATTCCAATGCATCCTTGCTAAATTAAAGTATTAATCTTACTGACCCCAAACTTAAACTAGCAACTTATAGTGAATGTTTTTAAAATATGTTTTTAAAATATTTATATAATAATTGGAAGCAGCCATAACACCGGCTACCTGTGTACTTATTAACTGTGTAAAAAAAAAAATACTATCTGAGAAAGCATAATTTTTCAGGTTTCTAGTTTGTGAGAGTCTCGCAGAATAAGATAACAACAATTTTTTCACCAGAAGGTGGCAGTATGGGACCTTTAGAAAATGCCTGTGTGTGTGTGTGTGTGTGTGTGTGTGTGAGAGCACAGTGACTCCAACTGGGTGGGGGATTTATCTGATAAATGCATAAATAAAACTGTATGACTTAAAGATTGCTGCTCTGTGCTGTCGGAGGTAATCCCAGCCCATATTTCCTGGCATAAAAATTGAGTATTCATTGTGGAAATGATCTTGTAGATTAACTCGGTCTCTGGCAGAGCTGCACTGAGAATGGATTATCCATTTAGGCTGTTTGTAAGTTTGTGTTTCGTACATGAACGGAGCGTTACGACTTCACCTCCGTGGCAGGAGTGATATATTTTTAAGTTGATTTCAGGTTTGTGACAGAGGAGGGGAGGAGTTGTGTGTGTGTGTGTGTGTGTGTGTGTGTGTGTGTGTGTGTGTGTGTGTGTGTGTGTGTGTGTGTGTGTGTGTGTGTGTGTGTGCCACATTTAACAGCATGCGGACCAAGAAAAATGAAGGCTTTCAGGGATGTCGTCAGTCAAGCGACGTGCCCGGCATCCTAATGTACTTGGGGTGTGATTTTTATTTTATTTTCTCTCTTCTTCATTTTCCTGAATTTGATGTTATATAACTGCAGACCCTGCTGAAAGCAATCTTAAACCAGTGTGAGCTGGTTTTCTCCTGTCTGATTGCTAGTTTAAAGAGGTTTTGGGGGATTTTCAGATGGTCAGGTTGCAGGTTTAAGATTTTGCAGGGGAGTGTGTGTAGACATGCCAAGAAGTGACTGAAAGGACGAAAAATGATGGATTACTGATATTATGAAGTGCCTCTCTTGTACCATTGACTCTTTAAATGCTGTAATGTCTTATTTTGCTCTTTAAAGGCACTCAGTCTTTAGTTAGACATGAGAAATGACAGTCTAAATCTTAAAGGATAATTCCGGTATTTAGCACTTTGAGTCTATTTTCTAGTGTGTTTTGGATGAGCTAGAGTGGTGGACACAGAAATGTTGACGATGTCGCGACTTTTTGACTCTTTTAGAATCGCCTCTGAGCGCTTCAGAGTGGCTGTCTATGGGCATGCACAAACATGTGCTTAAAACAACCCTTAACCTTCGTTTTCAAAACTGTGACACTCACCGAGTGGTTAGTGGTGTTCATTGATGAATAAAAACAAATATATCGGCGCAATGTATGATTAAATCCGTGTTATTTGCTATAGTGGAACTATATTTTCAGATACCTCACAACAGCGTATAAACTTCCGCTGGATATTTGAGTCTGAAGCGTTAGCACACTCCCGAACACTTGATGGCGACAACCACTTTGCCGCAGTTGCTCTGCTCACGCTAGTCTTCTGAGAGACGGAGAACCGAGCGAAAAGACTACAACCAAAAGTAAACAGACCCTTTCTGTCTCCGGTAGCGCAGTAATATCAACGAGCAATGAGTCCTCCATCAGACATCAATGTGATTTTACAAAATGTCAAATAAAACACGACAGAAACTGTATTTCGCTACGCTACTTGTTTTTAATCATCAACGAACACCACTAACCACTCGGTGAGTGTCACAGTTTTGAAAACGAACATTGGGTTGTTTTAAGCACATGTTTGTGCATGCCCATAGACAGCCACTCTGAAGCGCTCAGAGGCGATTCTAAAAGAGTCAAAAAGTCGAGACAGGACCCATCGTCAACATTTCTGTGTCCACCACTCTAGCTCATCCAAAACACACTAGAAAATAGACTCAAAGTGCTAAATATCGGAATAATCCTTTAACCTGCATCACCAACCACCTGCCCCGTCCCATCAACAAGCGTCTTCATATGACATTTTTCCACATTTGAAGAATAAACCACAATTAGGCGTATTTGCTTGATATCCAAAATTGTTAATCCTATTTTTGGACGAATTTTTTGGCAAGCTGGATTCGTCTCTTGTGGCTGCTTAGCAAGTAGGGATTTGTAGAACCACATATTTACAGTCGATGAATTGCGAGTCCTGTGTAATTAGGCTGGTTTTGGATTCACCTGACCCAGTTATGTTTTTATGGTTTGTTTATATATATATAAGTGTTCAAAAAGAGGTAGTGTGAAATGGTGAAACATTTTTTTTTAATGTATTTTATGCTTTAAAGGAGATCAGTTTAAAGATGCAACATTAAGGGTTTTACCATGCAAACGTCCTTTAATGAAAGAAAAAGAGAGTCTAGATTAACTAGTTAACTTCACTAATCGATAGTTAGTTGTTGGATGGCAAAGCTTTCCTATTAGCAACTGGGGTTTAAACTCAGGTCTCCATGTAAGATACTGAGCCACGTCTTCATACTTTTAATTGGATATGGTTTTTGTTTCTGATAAACTAAAAAAATTTAGAAGTACTTTTGCCATTTTTTACTTTTTGCTCCAAAAATTTGTGGTCAGTAACTTTTTTTCTGCAAGGATGCAGTAAATGATCAAAACTGACAGTGAAGATATTTATAATGTTCTATTTCAAATAAATGCTTTCAATTAATCAAAGAATCCTGAAAACAAGCAACTGTTTTCAACATTGGTAATTGATAATAATCATAAATATTTCTCGAGCATCAAATCATCATATTATAGTGATTTCTGAAGGATCATGTGACACTGAAGACTGGAGTAATGATGCTGAAAATTCAGCTTTGATCACAGGAATAAATGTACACTTTACTATATTTCACATAGAAAACAGCTGTTTTAAATTGAAATGATATTTGACAATTTTACAGGTTTTTTACAGAGCCCCTAAAGGGACACTGTGGTGGAAAACAATATGCGATGGGAGGAAAAATAATAATCAAATAAAATAATCAAAATAAAGTGCATGCATGCAAAGTTTCTCGGGGAAACTCAAACGTTTTGTGAGAGAAAGCAAAAGCATTGACAAATATTTTTTTTCCCTTCACCATGACCCTTTAGGTTTAGGGGCTCCAAAGTTTTTGCTGTATTTTCCATAAAAAACAAATAGGTGAGCAGACTTATTTCAAAAAAGCATTTAAGAATCTTACTGACCTCAAACTTAGTAGTAGTAGGAGTACTTTATTGTTCAGCCTTGGCTGAAAATTGGTATTTGGACTCGCCATACAATCACGAAACAATACACAATATATACATAGGAATAAAAAAATATTAAATTTCCTTCCTCTTATTCAAAAGACTTGTTGCATTTGGTACAAAAGATTGTTTATATATTGCTTTAATCACTTTTGGTGTTCTATAGCGACGACGTGATGGCAGTAATTCAAAAACATGATTGTGACACATTTTTTTTGTGATTGTTGAGGGCAAAACTCCTTGATGCGGCACGTTTTCTTAAAAAATGCGATGGAATATGCGGGATATTTATGCAATTTTATGTGATCAAATTGCGGGAACTTGCAAAAACTGCGGTTTGATGAAAGAGAGAAAGTGATTCCCCTGTTCCCTGTTATCACTAGACTACTACCTTACTGTAAAGAGTCATTTCTTATTACTTCCTATGATAAGCAAGCACACTACATCACAGAAAGTGCTGGAATATTTCAGTTCATCTTGTTTTATTTCAGATCTTAATAAACACATCAAACTTACAAAACATTGATGAGTCAAACAAGTTCTGGAGCTTTACAAGAGGAATAAGCTACAAACTTCTGTAAAAATGAATAAATCAAATATAAACAAATTAAAAACAGCTTTTCGATGATGTTCACGTCACGTAATTACGTCACTTCATAACGGTCCCATGGCAAAAGGGAAAATGGCACGCAACATTTCTCAACTTTCTGCTGAGATAGGCTATATGTGACTTTTTTGCAACGAAAATGCGGGGATTATGAAATCATGCAAGACCTGCATATTTTGCACGGAAATCGGGAATTTATGCGGTGAAAGTGCGGCGTATTTGAAAAAATGCCCCCGCATAAATATGCGATCGCGTTTTTCTGGAGGGACTGAAGGCTCATTGATATAACTAGCTGAATGCTCAAATAAAAAAAAGATCTCGCATATCGGTCTTGTAGTGCACACAACCCCTGTGTCAGAGTCCCTGTTGAATTAACATCCCAATGTCTCCGAGACCCGGTGCATGCGCGCACTCGTCGTCTCGGAGCGGGTTAAGTGTGGCTTGCGGGGACGGTAACAGTGTTGTGAAGTTTACAGCACGGCCTAATGAGTTTTTGCTCATCAGAGCGCGATCACGCGGGCGGAGCGCAGCCCGTGGCGAGGATTAAAGCCGCGGTTAATCTCCGGTTACATCAGATCAGGCGAGTGGCGCTTCACTGCCCCCTGGCCCCGGGCACCGTTCACCAGCCTCCCTCTCTCTGCCAACACACACATATTTACTTTCAAATGCATTGCTCTGCAGCTCGTCTCCACCATTAGTCAAGTCACCTTTATTCATATAGCGCTTTTAGTTTTGTTTCAAAGCAGCTTTATAGAGATAACAGGAAAATAATGCAAAAAACTTGGTTTCTATAAGAAAATAGCGTCATAGTCCAGCTTAAGTAAGTTCAGTGATGGTTTATTTTTGTTGTAAACTTTTTATTATTTATATTTATATGTATACACTGCTGTTCAAAAGATTCGGTAAGATTTTTAATGTTTTTAAAAGAAGTCTCTTCTGCTCACCAAGGCTGCATTTATTTGATTAAAAATACAAAACAAACCCAGTAATATTGTGAAATATTATTTCAATGTAAAACCGCTGTTTTCTATGTAAATATATAGTAAAGTGTAATTTATTCCTGTGATCAAAACTGAATTTTCAGCATCATTACTCCAGTCTTCAGTGTCACATGATCCTTCAGAAATCACTATAATATGATGATTGATGCTCAAGAAACATTTATGATTATTATCACAGTTGAAAACAGTTTTGCTGATTCATATTTTTGTGCAAACCATGATAATTTTTTTTTTCAAGATTCTTTGAAAGTTCAAGAGAATAAAAAAATATTATAATGTCTTTACTATCACTTTTGATCGATTTAATGCGTCCTTTCTGAAGAAAAGTATTAATATCTCAAAAAAAAAAAAAAATGTATTGACCCCAAACTTTTGAACGGTAGTGTAGAGCCGCTCTGACAGTGATGTCATCATCCAGCTCAGTTCTCATATAATGGTGTCAATGCATGCAGATCAATAATATAGTTGAATATTAAGTATATCCCTCAACTAAGCAAGACAAAAGCCAAAGGCTAAAAAGGCGACAGTGGCGAGGAACATCAGTGAGAGAATGGAGAAAAAAAACAGTCTCAGTCGCTCAGTTCTGGCCAATGAACGACCAGTGTATGATTATGATTCAGGCATTATTATAGGTCAGAAGTCAGAATGGATTGTAACATTCATTCGAAACCCTTATTTTTCATTTCCACCCCTCCAGCAACTCTTTTTTTCTCCATCTGGAGGATGATTCTAGCACTGCGTCTCACCCCGAGGCTAATTCAGGTCAGGGTTAGTGTGAAGCATGTGTGTGTTTGTGGCAGATGTTTGGGTATGTTAGTCCACTAATGGCACTAAAGATTGCTCTCGCATCCATTTCCGTCTTTCCATTTATAAATTTCACCCTAAGCCATCACATTTCGATTCTCCCATTAGCATATTTCAGTGTGTTATTGTGCATCACTCATTGACTGTTTACTTCCTGTGATTTGTTTCCATTAGGCAGTCCGCATCACAGAAATGATCCTGGCTTTCCTCGGGATATCAGATTAGAAACCCTCGCTTTGGACGACGTGTTAGTTGGGGGGGGGGGGGGGGGGGGGGGGGGAGACACACACCTCATCAGCCGTTCCCGTTCCCAATCCAAGCACAAGTGTTATTCACATAGCAGCCCAAATTGATGTCTCACCTCTTGCATTTGCATGCTTTCGTGAGAGTGCGGAGATGTCTGGGCCAAGGTGTTTGGCAGGCTTGGGATTTGAGCGTTTCAATGGGTGCGCATGTCTGTGTCAGGAGATAAAGTTATCTGTGCCGCACACACACACACACACACACACCGGGCCGGCTCCATCCCTCACACAGACTCCTGAGAGGAAACTCTTAGTGGTAAAGTGGAGGCGGTGTGGTGCGGGATACTAAGAGGGTTTGTTTCGCGCAGCAACAACAAAGTGGATAAAAAACGCTAATGCCGCTAATGACTCTCTTCTCGCCCGACAACACCTCCTCGCTCGACTCCTCCGCATCCCTCGCTCCGAGAGCCTTGTAGACACAGCAACCCAGACAAAGGTGAGCGCCGGCAGGAGAATCGAGGACAAGGGGCGACTGTGCGAGTCGGGGATAATAGGAGTGACGCACTCCACCGGTTTCAAGTTGAAAAGTCATTTTCTATCACTTCTTTAATTCACCAAAGATGCATTACATTTATTATTACTTGTAAAGACACTGATAATGTTACAACATATTTCTATTTATAATAAATTATGTTCATTGGAACTTTCTTTGGTTTCCACAAAATATAAGAAGCAGCAAAACTTTTTTAACATCGATAATAATCAGAAAATGCAGCAAATCATCATATTATAGTGATTTCTGAAGGATCATGTGAAACTGAAGACTGGAGTAATAATCCTGAAAATTCAGCTTTGATATAAATTACATTTTACAATATGTTCAAATTGAAAACTCTTATAATAATATTTTATAATGTTACTGTATTTACTATGTTTTTGATCAAATAAGTGCAGCCTTGGTGAACAAAATAAACTTATTTTAAAAGCATTAAAAAATCTTACAAACTTTTGAATGATAGTGTGTATGTTTTGGAGAAAATGCCCTCAAAAAATTCCGGTATTGAGACAAAAATGTATTTTTTATTCAATTATCACTAACAGATTATAGTTATAAATATTGTGTATTTATAATACAGGTCATAAATCTAATAATATATTAACAATTTTAGCAATATATTGTAATTACTCTTATAAAAAATTGATTCAACTAAGTAACTAACTAACGACTGTGAATCTACAGATCTTTTTGCAGTTTACACACAGTCGTTAGTTAGTTAGTTATCGCCAAATCTGCGTTTAAACCGCAAAAAGATCTGTAGATTCACAGTCGTTAGTTAGTTACTTAGTTAGTTAGTTATCGCCAAATATAACTAACTAACAACGCTGAATCTACAGATCTTTTTGAGGTTTAAACACAGATTTGGCGATAACTAACTAACTAACTAACTAACTAACTAACCAACGACGCTAAATCTACAGATCTTTTTGCGGTTAAACACAGATTTGGCGATAACTAACTAACTAACTAACTAACTAACTAACTAACTAACTAACTAACTAACTAACTAACTAACGACTGTGAATCTACAGATCTTTTTGCAGTTTACACACAGTCGTTAGTTAGTTAGTTAGTTATCGCCAAATCTGTGTTTAAACCGCAAAAAGATCTGTAGATTCACAGTCGTTCGTTAGTTAGTTAGTTAACAACGCTGAATCTACAGATCTTTTTGAGGTTTAAACACAGATTTGGCGATAACTAACTAACTAACTAACTAACTAACTAACTAACCAACGACGCTAAATCTACAGATCTTTTTGCAGTTAAACACAGATTTGGCACTAACTAACTAACTAACTAACTAACTAACTAACTAATAACTAACTAACTAACTAACTAACTAACGACTGTGAATCTACAGATCTTTTTGTGGTTTAAACACAGATTTGGCAATAACTAACTAACTAACTAACTAACGACTGTGTTTAAACTGCAAAAAGATCTGTAGATTCACAGTCGTTAGTTAGTTAGTTAGTTAGTTAGTTAGTTATCGCCAAATCTGTGTTTAAACCGCAAAAAGATCTGTAGATTCACAGTCGTTAGTTAGTTAGTTAGTTAGTTAGTTAGTTATCGCCAAATCTAACTAACTAACAACGCTGAATCTACAATCTTTTTGCGGTTTAAACACAGATTTGGCGATAACTAACTAACTAACTAACTAACTAACTAACTAACTAACTAACTAACTAACTAACTAACTAACTAACTAACTAACGACTGTGAATCTACAGATCTTTTTGCGGTTTAAACACAGATTTGGCAGCCCGCAGCCACAGATAACATGAGAGATGATTCTTTTCAGTAAGTTGTTCTGTATCTTCCAGTATACCTTCTGATGCTAATTCATGTTTTTTTCCCCCACATATAACTAGTAGTAAAGCAGGCAAAAAAAGTCCATTGTCTATTCTCAATAGTGTAGAGATGTAAGATTCAGTTTTTTTTGCTTTCAAATGGCTCAGTGCAACTAAATATTTAACAGTAATAGATCTGGTGATCGAGCATCTGTGATATTTATCATGTGAATGAGGACAAACTTCATGGCAACATCATGATCAAACTGTGTCTGGCACACAGTGCACCTGATCTTGTAAAACAGCCTCATGTTCTTGGGTTGTTATATGATCATGTAGAGCAATCATTGAATGACTTCATGCAACATTGATGGTTCAAGGGCTTTTTTCAAAGGTAAACCCATTTGCTTTTGAGAGATGAGAGATGAGGTGAAAGAAGATATAACCAATTGTAAAGCTTTTCCCATCATTTTAGAGTGCTTCTTACCGCAGGTTATGCTCAACCAACGGCAAGGTTGCGTTGACCTTTAGTAGAAGTGGTTTTCAAGATTTTTAGCTTTTTTTTGGTGACTTTAGTGTAAGTTTTCAAGGTACTTATTTTTTATAATGTAGTATGCCTGTCGGTGAGCTTTGACTTTGGATACCAAATATTTGGGCATCTTTGTAACTTGCCATGTTACTTTAGAAATCAGACCCACTACAAGGACAATTAAACTGACCATTTCTAGAAAAATTATGTTTTTCTCATTAATTCAGTATAATTGTAAGATACATAAGTCCCGGCTCAGCTAAACGAGCCAATCAATGTTTACCATCAAACGGCCTCTGAGCTAGAATATGCATTCACATTAGCTGGACATTTTTAGCCTGATTTGTGCCTATGAATCAATACCATTGTTGTCAAATGTTAAAGTCCCTGTGTTGTCAATAATTGTATCCCTTAAAACTAATCTTTGATCAACTAAAATTACATATTTAAAAGTGTTTTCCTTGAAAAATTTCTTAAAATATCTTGAATGTAACTCGGCACCCTTGCCTAATTTAGTATATGCAGCTCTATGAATATGCAAATGAGCCCCGCCTCCACTCACTCACTCACTCAGAGATCCACTGGTTGACGATCACACGTTGATCTGATTGGTTACTGTAGTTTGTGACGTCAGAAACACCAGCGATTTCAAAGCGTGTTTTTGAGACTGTCTTTGGTTCACTGCAGTTTTAAGGAGAAAATACTCAGCAATGCTGTCGACTTATGAATTTACACATAATTTATCTTAAAGCATATTAAAAACTACATTAAAAGCTGGATTTTAACCACAGGTAGGCTTTAAGTTTTAACTTAATTCATTCAGATTTTTTCTTATCGAAACTCTAGTTAACAGTTTTAGACTTTAGTAGTTGTACATTTATCTCAAGAAATAAAAAACAAAACAGCTGTTAAGAGTAAATGCATGAATTTGTGATCCTAAAATTGAAAAGCTTTTTAATAATGAATAAGAATTTGATAGTTGTAACTGCTGCAGTATTAGTAATGGGCCTTATGTTATTCTGCCATGGGTTCGTTTGTGGAAAACGATGAGTTACAGGACTGTGTGTGTCTGGGCTTCTGTGGAGCCAGAGCAGATGCTTCAGCAGAAGGAGTGCACACACACTACTACATTTCTGTGTTGCTTTGTGGCTTAATGTATTATGGTCTGTATGTAGAGAAGTAGGCATGGTGGAGGTTGGCAGCTTATCTCACCTGAGGAACAGAGAAAGTAAAGGTTTTTAAGTCACATTTCAAAGACGAGATCGAGACCAACTTGTTTTAGGATTTTTAGGATGGGAGATTTTTTTTTTAATCTTTTGCGTTCCCTCGCAAAACTTTTGCCTTCCCCCCGAGAAAGTTTGCGTTCCCACGCAAAAGTGTTGCGTTCCCTCGCAAAGATATTTGCGTTCCCACGCAAAACCTGTTGTGAGCTCGGACAGACACTTCCTGTTTAATGTCCCGCTGGCAGTGCTTCAGAGCTCCGTTCGTTAATGGAGCGTTTCATAGTGTTTGAACTTGGACTAAAATATAAAGAAATGCGGTCAAGGAGTTCAGTGAAGTTGGCAATATATCATATAGGCTATTCGAACTTCCCGGATCAATATTCTTGAGCTAAACGTTGTTAAAACTGTAATTTTGTTTAGTTTTTGATGAAAACATTCCAGGATTTTTCTCCATATAATGGACTTCAATGGGACCCAAACGGTTCAAGGTCCAAATGACAGTTTCAGTGCAGCTTCAAAGGGCTTTAAACGACACCAGACGATGAATAAGGGTCTTATCTAGCCAAACCATCATTTAAAAAATAAATAAAAAAGTTTAAGTTTTATAAACACAAATGCTCGCCTTGCTCTGTTCTGTGATGCGCGTTCATGTGAGACCTTTTCAACGTAATTGCGTATTACGTGACGTCACGAACCCGCATCACAGAACAGAGCAAGGCGAGCATTTGTGCTTATAAAACTTAAACTTTTTTATTTATTTTTGAAATGAGCAATGGTTTGGCTAGATAAGACCCTTATTCATCGTCTGGTGTCGTTTAAAGCCCTTTGAAGCTGCACTGAAACTGTCATTTGGACCTTGAACCGTTTGGGTCCCATTGAAGTCCATTATATATAATGGATATATTATAAGGAGAAAAATATATCTATATAGAAAAATATATTTTTTATCCTTATAAGGAGAAAAATCCTGTAGGTTTTTTCTCAAAAACCTTAATTTCTTTTCGTAAAAAACATGGGGGGTGAGTAAATTATCAGCAAAAGTTTTTTTTAAAGTGAACTAATCCTTTAAACAATGATTGAAACAATGATGTTGCGGAGGATGAGAAAATCGGTCTTGGACAAATTTATGTTCCTTATTAATGTCATTTTGAATATCAATCATGATCAATCATCAAAAAAAGGGGTCCGACTAGCACCCATGATGCAAAACACACCAAAAACTTGCCAGCCGGCCAACCGTCGGAATATTTGAGTTTTTTTTGTAGTTCCTAAGCCGTCCAAGACTTTATTCATGGCTTTAATAACTTGTTCTGGGAACTTTCTAGTGATTCCTGGCAATACAACGCCCTGTTTCTGGGACACTCTTGCATCTACCCAACCTTAGTTTGTGTTCTCCAAGGGTTCTGACTGACTTTTCTTGGCCTTGTCTTGCATGTTGGCCTTAACGCGTGCGAGTTGGCTGACTTTAAAGGCCCAGAGTTCTCCAAAGACCCGTGTTTATCGCCACAGGAGCTCCTCCCTGTCCTCCTCACCACAGGCTGTGCACTAGCACGGGAACACTGTGTGCTGTGTGTGATTCAACACTTTATTTGTGTGGGACCCCTTGGGTCAGAAAATAGGGCGTCTGACAGAAAGCGGCAACTAAGGGATGGATATGAGGCTCACTTTGGACATCAGCGTCAGGTTATCTCTTTAACATCCGGGAATCAGACTTCCGTACAGCCTGGATCTCTCCAGTTGCTATTTTAGGGAAATGTACTATTTGTATTCCTGTTATGGGTTCGAAAAATGCCGTTTTCAAGAACAGTTTATATTTAATGAATAAAAAAGTAAAAAATGTATTTAAAAAATATATTTTACTTACACTTTGAATGCATGTGAGTGTTCACAATACACATCTTAACAAATATGTGTCAAGGTAAAAAATGTATTCAATCAATCAATCAATCAATCATCAATCAATCAATCAATCAATCAATCATCAATCAATCAATCAATCAAATCAATCAAAACTTTATTTATTACAGACTCAAGGTCCAAATCTTACCCACAACAATACATAAATACATATCCATAGACGCACATATATATATATATATATATATATATATATATATATATATATATATATATATATATATATATATATATATATATATATATATATATATATATATATATATATATATATATACATACATACACATAAAAATAAAAATAAAATCAATAAATATTATTCATTCATATATGGGGAATCACACCACATTAAATTTTACAACCCTACTTAACCTTGCCTTGTCATATTTTATATTGTAAGCAACTTATTGACCTATAATATCATTTGCTGTTTTATTTTTTTGCCATGATTTGGTGGGCAAAAATTTTAAATGATTTAATTTTCAGTGAAGAAATTAAGCTAAAATAGATTTTATTTTTTTAAATTATTACGAAGATTTCTATTTCAAATCAGTGCTGTTTTTTTTGGTCCTTTCTATTCATCAAAGTTTCACGTTTTCCACAAAAATATGAAGCAGCAAAACTTTCAACTGTGATTTTAATAATCATAAATGTTTCTTGAGCATTAGATCATCATATTATAGTGATTTCTGAAGGATCATGTGACACTGAAGACTGGAGTAATGATGCTGAAAATTCGAATAAATTACACTTTACAATATTTTCAAATAGAACGCAGTTATTTTCATTTGTAATACTATTTCACAATATTACTATATCTACTGATCTACTTTTGATCAAGTAAATGCAGCATTGGTGAGCAGAAGAGACTTATTATAAAATATATGTTTCCAACCCCAAACTTTATGAATTGTTTATGAATTGCATTTTTAATGTATTTTGAATAAATAAATAGGCACATTTGATATGAACCTTCTAGCCTGGATTACGCGGGGGACGCCCCCCCCCCCCCACACACACTTCTTATAAAATGTAAATTCGTCCCCCGCACTTTTTCAAATAGATAATGTATACATCCAGATTTAAAATTCAAAGAGTCAAGATAGTCTATCTATCCTTCACGTTTCCATGATAATCCGTCACTCGTGCATTTGGACACGCCCATAACCCGCTTTATCATCATTACATAGAGATCGCAATCAGTTCAAACCAGCAAAAAACTCATTTTTTAATGAAAAGTCCAGCACTGTAAAGTTATCATGATCCGAATTGTGTTGCACAACGATGAATAACTCTAATAAGCCTATTTCTATTGCTGAGTAATAAACACGTTTTGTTGGAAATTGAACATCACTACCGCACAAACGTGCACTTATTATTTTCAGTCTTTTTTATTCGTAATGTCTTTTATTTTCACAAATATGTTATCAGAGCCCTTCAAACTAGAATAAAGATGATGATTGTTAATGTTGAATTTGGATTTTCATGCATTATCAGCCTCGATCTGTTTGAATCAGGCGGCGTTACAAAACAACAAAACTAGCATATTTGAAATATATAAACAATATAGTTCAATATACAATACCGTGTGCAATATAACATACAGAACATTAATTCTTGCTTTCTTTCTTTTTCTTTCTTGCTTTCTTTCTTGCTTTCTTGCTTTCTTTTTTTCTTTCTTGCTTTCTTTCTTTTTCTTTCTTGCTTGCTTTCTTTCTTTCTTTCTTTCTTTCTTTCTAGCTTTCTTTCTTTCTTTCTTTCTTTCTTTCTTGCTTTCTTTCTTGCTTTCTTGCTTTCTTTTTTTCTTTCTTGCTTTCTTTCTTGCTTTCTTGCTTTCTTTTTTTCTTTCTTGCTTTCTTGCTTGCTTTCTTTCTTTCTTGTTTTCTTTCTTGCTTTCTTTCTTGCTTTCTTTCTTTCTTGCTTTCTTGCTTTCTTTCTTTCTTTCTTTCTTTCTTTCTTGCTTTCTTGCTTTCTTGCTTTCTTTCTTTCTTGCTTTCTTGCTTGCTTTAAACATAAATAGCATATTAAGCCAATTAAGCAAAGACCTGTCAACAAAGGTATAACGCTTTCTGGTATAACGCTTGACATTCTGTTTCTGTCCCCCTCACTTTTGAATATATATATAATCATCCTTGCTTTTAATCTATAGCTGTGCATATGCATATTTTTGCTGCATTTCTTCACATATTTTTTACAGACCCATCTCTCTGTTATTCTTTCCCACAGTAATATATATATATATATATATATATATATATATATATATATATATATATATATATATATATATATATATATATATATATATATAATTTTATTTTATTGCATATAACAAACTTTTTTTTTACATTTTTTTTATGGTTTTAGTTAGCTATAAAATTCTCAATGCAATGGAGTTGACTTATGGATTTACACATATTTAAGCATATTTAAAACCCCATATAGACATATAAACAAAATGAAATACTTGTTTTTCACCACAGGGGGACTTGAACTTTATATATTTATATTATTTTATTTTATGTCATTATGTATCAATTTTTTTATGGTTTTAGTTCGCTATAATAACCACAGGGTTATACATAACAACAGGTATAATTGCTATAATACTATAATACTATAACGCTATAATAACAACAGGGTTACTGTAATAACCCTGGTATAACGTTGAATCAAAACAATAAATGTGTGTTATGATTGTGAAACAGAAACGGTGTTAATCTCCTTTATCTCTCACTCCATCTCCTCGCTGCTCAGCAGAAATATGATTGACAGGTGGGCGGGGCTTGTGCTGTGCTGTATGATTCCTCTGGTGTGATTATGAGGCAGGCCGTAACACAGAGAGAGAGAGAGATACAGCGAGCACTGAAGGCTTTCGACAGCTCAGATCAGTCTAGCAGAGAGAAAGGCCTCAGGACATCATGCTATTAAACACTGGAGACGTATTGACACTCTCTTTGACTTTTACAGGACTTGACAAGCTTAGACAAACAGCCTGGAATGTCTCCTGATTGATCAAAATTCAATGTATGCTGTATTTTATGAATTATGGAAACCAGTAGCACGCCTGTTTGTTTTATTTGCCCCACTGATTACTTGTGTGTGTGTTTACATCATGTGAGATTTACAAGAGGAGTTGTGCTTTATTCAGGAATACGCTCACACTAGAGGGCGCTATAGCTCTACACTAAACAGCTTTCTCTGCTTTTATTTTCAACTTTTACTGCTTCACGTACTTGTGTAGATTGGTGCAACGTGCAGGTATGACCTCAGCCTCGACATGTCTGCTGTTTCTCAACGCTCTCATCAATAAGATGAATATAGTACACACACTGAAGCTATACGATCGTAGGCTCGAGAATAAAGCCGGAAGAGAAGAGAAGATCAAGGTTTCTGAGCTCTGATCTTCAGTTCATAGTGAAGATTCAGAAACCCTTGCCTCTTCATTCTTATGAGTCGAATACGATATCATTATGGAAACGTATAGTCTCATAGAAATGTCAAATATGTGAGACAAATCTATAACTTATTCGAACAGCTCAAGCTTTATCCATCATGAAAACAAGAAAGGTTGCAGAAATGAGGCTTTTTGAATCTTGAAAGCCCTTGAAAGAGGAGAATGAACATTGCTTATAACATTTCCTTTAGAAATATGCAATACATTTCACATAAGTTTTGAGTAAATGATGGCAGAATTTTCTACAGATCGATAACATATCAGTTTTTTTTATTTTATGGTATCAGGATGCATGCTAATTTCTTTTTTATTTGACCTTTTTACATTTACCTTTTAAATACTCACTTAATATCCATAACTCGATAAATGTAATTCTTCACAATAGTAATGTTTTTACTATATTTTTGATTAAATAAATGCAGCATCTTGGTGAGACTTCTTTTAAAAAACTCCAAACTTATTTTTTTTGTTGTATTTATTTTTAATTTGTATTGCGTTTTATGTTTAATTTATTTGGACTAAATAGTATGGAATTTTACTGTGGCCTAAATAAATCAGAAAATAATGTTGGTATGGTCAGAAATGTAATCCTGTTGCATTCCTTGAATTTTGATTCTGGGTGAATGTTTAATTTGCATGCAGAAGCAGATCTTCTTCACAGAGACATGACGAGCTGTCACTGAGTTTATATCTGTCACAGGAGTCTGGAACCAGAAAAATATTTTTTTTGTGAAAAACAATGAAAAACAGGGTCGAGAGATTGAGACGGAGACTCTCATTAGCGCTCCAGGAGCCGGGCACATGTTTATAATTATTATTATTATTATTATTAATATTATATAATATTTATCTATCTATTTATCCTTGACGTCTGTGGGGAAAAAGAGCAGCTAGTGCCATGGTGGCCAATAAATGTTTTATTAATAATCATTACTCATTTGCTAATAATCCTTAGCTATTTATCACCAATTATCATTTAAATTTTTTTATTTTATAAACCAATGAAAAGCATCATTATGCCAAAATCTGCAGATCAAGGAACTATTTTTTTCCTCAATAAAATCTAAGTTTTTTAATTAGTGATAAATCTTCAATTATTATAAAGAAATGAACTAAGATTAATAAAATATTTATTGGCGGAATAAAATGTTCAAAATGTGCAAGATGAATTGTTTTTTTCCTTAATGAGGTTAAATATTTTCAAAGATAATTAGTGATAAATCTTCAATGATTACAAACAAATGAATTAAGATTATTAATTTAATTTATTTATCGGCTGAATAAAATGTGCAAAATGAACCTGTTTTTCCTTTTGGCCAATAAATGTTTTATTAATAATCATTATCATCGGACTCATTTGCTTATAATCCTTAGCTATTTATCACCAATTATCATTTAAAATGTTTTATTTTATACTTTTATAAGAGGAAAAACAAGTTTATTTTGCACGTTTTGAACAGTCAATAGACGTTTTTATTAATAGACTTTGTTTATTTGTTGATGATTATTGAATATTTATCATGAATTATCATTCAGAATGTTTCGTTTAAAAAAAACAGGTTCATTTTGCAATTTTTTTAACATATTATTCAGCTGATAAGTGTTTTATTAATAATCATTATTAATTTGCTAATAATCCTTAGCTATTTATCACCAATTATCATTTAAAATGTTTTATTTTATTGTGGAAAAACAAGTTAATTTTGCACGTTTTGAACAGTCAATAAATGTTTTATTAGTAAACTTTGTTCATTTGTTGATGATTATTAAATATTTATCATGTATTATCATTCAGAATGTTTTGTTTGAACATTATTCAGCTGATAAATGTTTTTTTTTACTAATCATTATTCATTTGCTAATAATCATTGAATATGTAGGCCTATTGCTAATTATTATTCAAAATGTTATGTTTTATTGAGAAAAAACGGATTAATTTTGAACATTTTATTCAGCTAATAAATGTATTATTAATAATCATTATTCATTTGCTAATAACTAATTATTAATCAAAATGTTCTAAAAAAATAGGGCTGTCAAATGATTAATCGCGATTAATCGCATCCAAAATAAAAGTTTGTGTTTACATAATAAATGTGTGTGTACTGTGTATAATTATTTTGTATATATAAATACATACACATGCTTATATATATTTAAGAAATATTTGCATGTATATACTATATATAGATATATATATATATATTTTATATTAAATAAATATTTTATATATAAATAACAATTTTTTCTTAAATATATAAATGCACGTGTGTGTACTTATATATATACAAAATAATTAAACACAGTACACACATTTATTATGTAAACACAAACTTTTATTTTGGATTTTATTTTGATTAATCATTTGACAGCCCTAAAAAAAGAAGCAAAAACAGGCTGAATAAAATGTTCAAAATGTGCAAGATTAATCTGTTTTTCTCAGATAATTTTCAAAGATATTTTCAAAGATAATTAGGGATAAATCTTCAATGATTATAAACAAATGAATTTAGATTATTAAAATATTTATTGGCTGAATAATATGTTTAAAAGTGCAAAATGAACCAATAAATATTTTATTAACCATAATTAATTTGTTTATAATCATTGAAGATTTATCACTAATTATCTTTGAAAATATTTAACTTCATTGAGGAAAAAACTATTAATTTTGCACATTTTATTCAGCTGATAAATGTTTTATTAATCTTAATTTATTTGTTTATAATCATTAAAGATGTATCACCAATTATCATTAAAAAATGTAGATTTTATTGAGGAAAAAATAATTCCTTGATCTTCAGATTTTGGCATATTGACGCTTTTCATTGGTTTCTACAATAAAACTGCTTTGTGGATTCACGTCTATCCCAGAATGCCTCTGTTCCCGTCCCAGGCGCTGCTCTTGATGTGTGTTTGTGGCCATGGGGTGTCCCATTTGACATTTTAAGGTGCTCACGAAAGCCACGATGTGCCCTTTTACACTGGACGATTACCCAGCAGGCCATGCTTCAAACAAAGTGTAAACTGGGGTGCCATTTGGGACGGGGCCAATGTGAGCTCATGCAAGGGACAGAATGAGCCGATTAGCACAGCGCAGGCCTGTTTTTTTATATATATATATATATTATATATATATATATATACGCGTCTTTGAGACATTAGAAATAGTCACATGGTCAGCTGACTCATGCTGGGTCTGTTCTCTTTCTTTATGACTTTCGTTGAGTCATTTGTCATGTAATTTCGTTTGAGGTTGTGTTATGGTTACTTTTAAATGACCACAGTTGTAGATGATATAGGAGGAATATAAAACATATCGGACTGTTCCTGTGAAAAAGAAAGAAAGAAGGATTGAAAAGTACATTGGGTTTTCTTTTGGTTAATTTGGATACAGAATGCATGACTAAAAATGACATCTTTCAGAAGTAAATCACTATAATAGGGCATTTCTGTTAGATTGCTAACATGCTTTGAGTGTGTTGAGTGATTGTTTGCCCACCCTTAAGTTAAGACTCTTATATTTTAGTCTTTTTTTCTGTTTTAGAGTTTGCTAGGTGAAAATTGTAAGTTTTGTTGCTCGGAAAATAGCACATTTCTCCACAACAAGCCGCACGATTCAAGTATGAGCAACACAACCCAAAACACAGCTTTGACCTTTAGGTGAAGGAGGGTGACCTTAATGTTTAATTTAAACCGTGTTTAATCTTTTCTGTTTTTAGTAGTTCTTATTTTAACCTTAGCGATGCTTTTGAGATGGAGGCGTCTACATCACATGCTTGTTTTTCTGTTAGTAAACCACGACATTTGAAGCGTCCACAGAAGAAGTCAAAAAGTTAAGGAGTCTCGGATCGTGCAAAAAATTTGGTGGGTTTGGCCTCGTTTTATATTTTTTTTACAGTGTTGTTTTTTTCCATATGAAAATCCATTTAATTACAGGATGCCATCAGCTAGACTCTCATTATCTTGTTTTTTGTGTTGTTGTTTCAAGTGTTTTAGGGGGTTTTGGGTTTGTGCATTTTTTTATTTTTTTTATTCTCATGCAGAATCTGTGTTGTCCGTGAAGTATCCAGCGGTTTGTTTTGGTTCTTCTAACACACATTTCCTCTCAGAGATGTGCTCCCCCGAAGGATCAACCATTTGATTACTTTAATTCTTGTCTTTTTTTGAGTTACTGTTGCTCTCCATCCTTGGGCTAGTCTTCATATCGCAGATGTTTTCTCACGAGAGACGACCGCTTCTTATTTAATGTACCTTACGAGACTCTCGGGCTCTTTTAATAAAACGAAGCCCCTTGTTGTGCTCGTCCTCGACGTGTTTCCTCTGTTAATAATCCTGCTATCTCTCTTCTGCATTCGGGATAAAGCTGAATGGCCTTTGAATTGTCAGAGGGAGTGTTTTAGGACATCAGGATTCTGGCTTGGCATTCGAGATGGAAATTGTTGTCTAGTTATAAGCCGAGGAGTGAATGTGTGTGTGTGTGTGTGTGTGTGTGTGTGTGTGTGTGTGTGTGTTCATACATGTATCACGATCTGTAGTTGTTGGCTGGAAGTTTCCAGTGTCGACGGGAATCCCATGCTCCATAAATGCATAAATTTAAGTTATTCTTATCAACATTTTGATCAGTGTTTCAAGACTCAAGCCAGTATATCAGCTTGTTAATCACTTATTCATGCTCTTTTACACACGAGTTGTATATGGTGCATGCATGACTTTACACTTTTGTTTGGGAGAAATTTTATTCAATTCACTAAGAAGATTTTTTTTTGCTCATAAACTCATCATGCATTTATTAGAAGAAAAATATGCTTTTTTTTGCATGGTTCTGAAGCACAGAACTTGAGCAGACTGATATTTAATCATTTGTGGATTTAAATAAGATTTCCTTTGGTTGTCCTTAGTTATCCTAACGTTATCCTAAAATCCTTCTGAATATGAAGACCAAATATTAATGTGTTAAATTGTGAATATGGACTTTAAAAGATAGTTTAATAGGATATTGACAGAGCTTTTTTTTATACGGCAAAAGCAAACATTTACCATGATCTGTCAGCAAAGCTAAAATTCACTTTATTTAATTTTTTTTAATTAATTTCTGACATTATTTATACTTATATAGAATATAATTTTTTTATTATAATTTTGTT
>CM070827.1:2983576-2986076 GCA_036326025.1 Chrosomus eos
ACACACACACACACGCACACGCACGTACACACACACACACACGCACGCACACAGACACACACACACCACACACACACACACCACACCGCACACGCACCACACACGCACGCACACACACACACACACACACACACATGCACGCACGCACACACACACACACACACAACACACACACACACACACACACACACACACACACACACACACACACACACACACACAGTTTCATATTCTTATATTCATTTATTATTATTATTATTATTATTATTAATTAGTGCTGGGCATCAATCAATCACGATTAATCGCATCCAAAATAAAAGTTTGTTTACATAATATATGTGTGTGTACTGTGAAAAATGATTTTGTATATATAAATACACACATATGCATGTATATATTTAAGAAATGTATGCATGTGTATATACTGTATATATATATATATATACATAATTTATATAATATAGAAATATTTAATATATATAAGTAACACATTTTTGTTAAATATATTTAATTTGAATTAGCTTTATTTAACCAGGAGAGAAGACTCACTTAAGAGATTAAAATCTCGTTTACAGTAGTGTCCTGTAGATATGCATATACAATTATACATCAAAGTTATAACATAAAAAACAAAAACATATACATGCATGCGTGCGTATTTATATATACAAAATAATTATACACAGTACACACACATATATTATGTAATATTTTGGATGCGATTAATCACGATTAATTGTTGCCTGGCTCTATTATTAATATTATACAATATGAAAGAGGGTGTTAACTCGTTAATTAGAGGCCATTAGTGAAAATGCTTTGTTTTTTTTTAGTTTATTTATTTATTTAATTTAATTTCACATGATATGTAAGGAATTCTTAGAAATAGTTTTTAGGAAATATTATGGCTGTATACTTGATTTTATGTTAGTAATGCGTCGAGTTGAAATAATCAAACGTTAATTAGAGGAAGTCGTTCAAAAGTCCACTAGTGAACCATTCGTGAAAATAAAAATATTTATTTATTTATTTATTTAATTAGTGGAAATAAACAAACCTGTTAATTATAATTAAGAGGAGTGTCCACATATAGTGAGATTTGTGGGATTGACAGTGAAGCGATGGTGGGTCACATGATAATAACAACATGGATATATATATAGTACGTCCGGATTAAATTCATACTACAAACATTCATATTATATACAACATACTTTTTAGCAGTCATGAAGTAATTACTTATTCAAAATAATACCTCGGGAGACACCTATCAGTTTACTTCAGATCCATTTTATTATTCTGAATTTTAGTTTAGTTTTGATCATTTCAAGTTGTGTACACTGTTATTGCAGAAGTATTGTGGAATGCGCTCAGAAGTGGGTCATAAATACATCCTCAAACCTGATATTGATTCATTCCTCACCGTTTCAACAGGTTCTTGAAGAATCTCACCCGTGTCTGAGCAGATCTGGAGATCTCCTTGAGTTGTCTTTAGATTGCTGTTTTTGTGCAATTGTTAAGGACGTTTCAGTATGAAAATACAGACAATCATCTTTCCTCAATGTCTAAAAGCATTTAATATCAAAACGAATCCGCTCTTTAAACCCTGTCTTTGTGTAACAGATAACGGGTAGAGCTGACTGACAATCTTTTGCCCATCTTTTATATTAATGAAGCGTTTTTTGACTCAAAATGTCAGGCTTCTGACAGCAGATTAATCTGACAGTTGTGATTCATTTTTCAACCTTTAAATCTTAAATTTTTACCTTCCATGCAGTTGTTAAACAGCCTTTATTGCTGTTAGTTTTTTTTGGTCTTGCCAAAGATGTTTATTGTTTCTGAAGCTGAGATAATCACCCCGTGTTCAACACTTTAGTTCGTCTTCAGAAAAGTCATCCATGTTTTGTCTTTGGTCTCTTTCTCTAGATCCTCTCAAGACGGCCCAGGGTTCTCTGTGTTTGAAAGCCTACAGACTGACCCCCAAACTCATGGAGATCTGTAAAGAGAAGGACTTCTCAGCAGAGGGGTAAGCCTAAAACATATAATAATATAATAATAAACTTTATTTTCTATAGCGCCTTTAAAAGTAGCATCTCAAAGCGCTTCACAAGAATATAAACATGATAAAACATACAATTATACAAACAATGCATTAATGACAGAAAAAATAAAATACCAAATAAAAACATATTATGAAATGTTCGATTAATAATATGGCAATTACGAACAATTATGTAAAATATACACTAAAAAAATAAGTTTTAAGGGATGATTTGGGTTAATGTAGGTGGACTAATATATCAAAAGTAGAAATTTATTTTAAGAAAATCAACATATATTATATTATATTCAAAATCTTTTATATTATTATATTATATTTTTAGTTTATTATATTATGGTTTATTTATTATATCATATTTTTATTTTATTTATTATTATATCTTCTTCCTAAATTTATTTCTAAATGTATCAGATTATAATATTTTACTTTACATTGTAC
>CM070827.1:2993576-2998576 GCA_036326025.1 Chrosomus eos
ACACACCACACAGTCACACACACACACACACCACACACACACCACCACACACACACACACACACACACACACACACACACACACACACACTCACACTCACACTACACACACAGTCCACACTCACACACACGTCACACTCACACTCACACACACACACAGTCACACACACACCACCACACTCACCACACACACACACAGTCACACACACACACACACACCACACACACACACACACACACACACACACACACACACACACACACACACCACACACACACACACACACACACACACACACACACACACACACACACACACACACACACACACACACTCACACTCACACTCACACCACACACACACACACACACACTCACACTCACACTCACACACACACACACCACACTCACACTCACACACACCCCACATCACACTCACACACAACACAGCACACACACACACACACACACACACACACACACACACACACACACACACACACCACACTCACACTCACACTCACACACACACACAGTCACACACACACACACACACACACATAAGTCTTTTAATATGCATTTATTTTTACCTGATTTGCTCACCGACTCCCTAATGATTCGTTTAACGACTCATTTTTCCAAACCCCTCCTTTACGTGACGCTAATCGGCGGTGATTGGTCAGATGACCCAGTCAGTTATTGTTTGTAAAGCAATCATCATTAAAATGAGGCGAACACAGCTCAAGGTTGGGCTATACTTGTGTGGTATAGTTGTAAATATAAACTCTAGCCACTGATTCTTCTCATGCTCGTCTCTGGGCAGTAAAAAAAAGATCGCTTTTGATTCGCACTTCAGAACAGCGTCTCGTCGACATGATGTTTTCTCTGGTGTCTGCGCGCGGGATGAGTGGGCGTGGCCAATTTGATAATTTTTGACGACACAACGAAAAGGAAAATGACTCATTGGATTCATTAAATTTACTCAGAGTCGACTCTTACTTTTGAGAGACAATAACTTTGTATACAGTGAACTTTCATATATAAAACTTTGCAGGATGTTTTTGTTCACCTAGATCAATGTTACACGCTACATGAAAGGTCATTTTCAAAATTCCATAATAGGTGCCCTTTAATGTTTAAATATGCAAATTAGGCATTATCTAATTAAATATGTGCTAATTTGCATATCTTTTTAACTGAGTATTGGATAAAGCCAGGTTTAAAGTGTAGTAAAATAAAGACCTAATGTGTATTTCAGACTTTTTTTCCACCACAAGTCTGAAAAAATGTTATTGAAGACAAATTTCCCAAAATCTCAAAATTGACCAGTGAAAAAAATTATGTTTTTGTCTCGCCTTAAATTACAAAATGACAAATATAATCCAATCCACTTTTTGGAGGAGATACAGACGACACCATTTACTCTCTGTGTTCTGCATTGATTCTGTATGGATTTCAATGGTTTTTAGTAATGCTACACTCGTTTTAACCCAAATTTGGGTCAAATATGGACAAACCCAGACATTGGGTTACATTTTTAACCCAATGTTTTAATTTGTCCATATTTGACCCAAAATTGGTTTAAAACAACCCAGCATTTTTTAGAGTATAGTTTCATTCTGTTTTGCTCCCTATAAACAGCTCTTTTCTGTTTGAGAAATAAATATTAATACGAGCGCTTTGAAGAGGAGCCGGCTCACTTATGAATGATCGTTTTCTATAAATCATTGTGCTGGTCAATTTTCTTCTTCAATTCCACAGTTTGTCATCAGTGATCGCGCAGATGAGACAATACATCAGACGCTTTCAATATTTCACACACTTTATTATTTCATTTCTTTTGCACTCTCATTTGAATTCACTTGCCATGCGCAGCTTGTGAGATCTGTGGGGAAGTTTCCAATTATTGTTTTAATCTATTAATTATTTCTGGAGCAGCTATGGCTGAGATGATGCTTTTTGGGACAGAAATATTAATTTTTACCGCTGCTTTTTGGATTGTCAAAGGTCCAGCAGGGTTTTGAAGGTCTCTTTCAGCTGACTAGAAAGGGAATTTTATCTTTTTAATTCGTCTCTTTTAATTCGGCCTGGCAGATTTGGGTTTTCCAGATGAAAGGAGAACGCTGAGGACTAGAAAGAATATATTCATAATTACCTCCCCGTCTGAAACCTCAGGTGCATTCACACAGATGAAAAATAATATCAACATGCATGATTTTTTAGCATTCAGGATGTTAGATTAAAATGTACAGTATAACAACGCATTCTCACCCCAAGGCGTCATCTAACTGACAATTTTGACCATGCTTCAATATTCGACGTAAAGGCACCCTTTAGCGTCAGTTAGTTGACGCGATCCCAGGGCGTCATCTAACTGACGCGTTACCTTTAGCGTCAGTTAGATGACGCGGTAGTTAGGTCTGGGTAGAAGGGCGTCATCTAACTGACGCTAAGGGTAACGCGTCAGTTAGATGACGCTCTGGGATCGCGTCAACTAACTGACGCTAAAGGGTGCCTTTAACGTCGAATATTGAAGCATGGTCAAACTGATGACGCCTTGGGGTGAGAATGGGCTGAGTATAAGGGAAAGAGTGTATTTTACATATATATATAAAGAAAGAATATAAAGACCTAATTATTATTATTTTTATTATTGTATTATTTTTTATTTATTTTGAAGAAGGGCTAGGTTCCATAAAAATAGTGTGAACTGTTTATAATTTTTATTTATTTAATTTTATTAATTTTATTCAATTTTATTCAATTTTATTTAATTTTATTCAATTTTATTCAATTTTATTTTATTTTATTTGTTTTATTTTATCAGTTTTTATTTGCAGCACATTTTCATGATCCACAGCCCTAACTGTATTTTTAATAATAATAAAATAATTTAGATTTTTATTTTATTGTTCTGATGTGCGATCACAGTCAACATGCCTTTACATGTTTATATCCTCAGATCTTTTTCCCTTTATTCAGTAAACCAGATGAATTTCTTATACGATTCTTTCTCCACTCTTTTTTTTCTTTCCTTTTCTTTTCTTTTAATCTCTCCTCTGTCTGTTGCTAGTTTCTCTCTCTCTCTCTGGACGTGATTTGCTCTCTTTAAACACCAAAATACCAGAAACACTCTCAGACAAGGCGGATTTATCTGTGGCTTTTCTGTTTCGTTATTTTTCCTGATTTCTTTTTTGGTCTTTCTCTCCCTTCCTCCGGGTCGGGTTCTCCACATCTGTTTAAGTTATCTCTCTTTTCAGTCTGGCGTTACCATAGAAACCAAAGCAAACACCGAACCACTGCAGTCTCACTAACACAATACCTCTCTTTCTTCTCTCTCTCTCTCTCTCTCTCTCTCTCTCTCTCTCTCTCTCTCTCTCTCTCTCTCTCTCTCTCTCTCTCCCCCTCTCTCTCCCTCCCCCCCCCCCCTCCTCTCTCTCTCTCCTCCCCCCCCCCTCTCTCTCTCTCTCGCCCCCCTCCTCTCTCTCTCTCTCTCCCTCCTCTCTCTCTCTCTCTCCTCTCTCTCTTCTCTCTCTTCTCTCTCTCTCTCTCTCTCTCTCTCTCTCTCTCTCTCCAACCCAACCACCTCTCTTCTGGGGGGTGAAATCAAATTGCGTTTTTTTTTCTCGCTATTAAATAAAAAAAGAATTATGAGTTTTACAGTGTTTAGGCGTAGACTTTAGGAGGGTGTGTGAGAATCTGTAAGTCTGAGCTCAACACTTTTATTATTTTCTTCTTTTCTATACCTTTTCTGGTGTGCTTGGCACTCTGTGTGTGTGTGTTTGTGTGTGTAACAGGGGGAAGCCCAGATCTACACCAGCGTCTTCAGTTACCACAGTGATCCAGACTGTAAATCTCCTCTCAGATATATATCTGTGCTTGGGCTCCTGATCTGAAAATAAAATCAGCCCTCTTGGGTTGTGTCGAATCCATCATGGCTGTCAATGCCCTGGTGTTAGACTTCATCTGTGCACCACTAAACTCCATGATCCGCTATCCCAGAGTGCTTTGCTGGACTTCATTCACTCTCCTCAATGATCTGGACGCTTCATTTGAATCTGTTTGGCCTTGAGCCTCTCTTTAATTGTGCAGGAATGAGAGCGAGTTTCCTCCACATAAATCGTGACTCCAGTAACTCGCAGAATAAGAGGGTTTCTGTGAGCCCACAGTGTTTTTGTGTTCAACCACACATGATGCCATAAAGCCGGGAGCGATAAAAGCCATCTCTTTCTTTTATGCCTGTGTTGTTGTTCTGCTAACCAGCTTATTTTGTTGGTCACTTTGTTTCTATTTACCCGTGTTACTTGTTTTCTACTGTGACACACAACGAGAAATATGCTAGTTGCATTTTTCCATGCATGCAAAAACAATGTATGCATACATGTATAAAAATACAAATACAATCTATGTATGCAAATATAATTTATTAATCCTTTTTTAATTTTTTTTGATTGTTTGTGTTGTATTTTGTGGTTTTAAAATTTTGTTTTGCTGATTATTCGAGACAAATAAATAAATAAATACAAGGGGAATGTAGCTTCACAAAGATCAAAAAACCAATTTTGAGCTTCATTTTGGTAAAATGTTAAAATGTCTGATCATATATATATAAAGTTACAATATCAACTTTGATAACTTTATTTAATAAATACAGTTTTTTTTTTCATTTACAGAAAATAGCTGTTTTGGAGATATGAGGTTTCCACCGGACAGCGATGATAATATGTGCTGTATTCAAAGTATTTGAATAAGTATTTTATTATTATATATACTTACAAATAAGTGTTTATTTTATTGTGTTTTGTTTTGTTTCTTTTTATTTCTTTTTGTTGTATTATATATTTTTTATTTTTTACATTTATTTTTTTATTTATATTTTATTTATTTTTAATTAAATTATTTTTATTTTTATTTTTTTATTTAAATTTAACTTAGTTTTAATTTATTTAAATTTTTTTATTTAAATGTAACTGTTTTTATTTTTATTTAAATTTAACTTAG
>CM070827.1:3003576-3053576 GCA_036326025.1 Chrosomus eos
AAATGTCAACCCCCCCCCCCATCTAATTCTAAAACAAAAGATGTCAGTGTGATTTTGATTTTTTCCTGTTTTTCTTTTTTTGTTTTGGTAATGTCATTACACATCATACATTTAGGGTGTTTGTAGCCTTGCTAAAACAAATCAGACAATAATATCAAGGTCATTTGTGATGACCTGTGAACGTAAGTTTCCCCATAGACTGTTACCCATAAAACTCCTGTGTGAGTCCTGTGTGTGTTCACTAAATAACAAGCACTCAGATACTAATGTATTTTTCCATTCTTCACCTGGTTGTTCCTCTGCAGTTCTCATCTGGAGAAGAGCCTGCAGATGCTGATGGACCGTGTGGATGACATGAGTCAGGACATCATCAAGTACAACAACCACTGCAGGAGTCTGAGCAAACAGCAGCAGCAGAAGCATCAGGTGACCCATTCAATCAGACACAGCTTCCCATCATGCATCACACCACACGGCCTGCTAGTACTTCCAATCTTACCAACCTCACATTTTTTTGTAGGTATTGTATCTAAATATCCTTAAAACATGATGCATGTATTACTACCGTATTTCCCCCCTTGTTTTAAGCACAAAACTCACAAAATGTAATGAGTCAGATCTTATACAATGTTGCTATAAATGTATTTTGTTTTGAAGTGTGCTAGTACTTCCAAGCAGTGTGATTTATTATTCTGTGTTTTATTAATCTTTTGAATTATCTTTGGTTTTTATATTTTTAGTTTTATATATGAAATATTTCTCTTAGATTTAGGTATTTATTTCTGTTTTAGTTAGTTTTAGTTTTTATTTATTTACAATTAATATTTTTAGAGTCGTATATTCCAAGTGTTCTGGGTGGATACGATAGGGTTTGGTGAAAAACAAACTGGAATTGAATGTATTAATTAATAAAAATCCTGGTTACATTCATTAGACTCTTTGTATCGCAGTTCACTCCGACTCGCCCAGAAAATAAAGATTGTGATATAAAATACATGAAACGTATTAATACGGTAAATGAAATACGGTAAAAACGTGACATTAAAAAATACAACGTCTGGAAAGTATCCGTGCTCTTTCTTCACTGAGTTGAATATCTCTGTACTGGAACTTGTCAGAATCACAGATTATTGAACTCGATATCTTCTTGTTACGACAATACAACAGAAATATTCAAGATTCATGGATTGTATTTTGTTTCTGGTCGAGTCGGAGTAAACTGCGACACTAACTGAGTCTCATGAACGCGCAGTCGAGCACAGAAGACCTCAGACAAGCTCAGGATTTATGTTAAATAACACAGTTTTTTTTTTTTTTTTTTTACCAAACCCTATCGTATACATCCAGCACACTTTAAATATACGACTTGTGACACATTGGATCATTATGTAATACTTTTGTTTTTAACGCTTGATGCTGGTCGCTATTCACTGCAATTATATGGATAAATGATTTTTTGTCAAAATTCTCCTTTTGTGGTCCAAAAAATGGCGTACAGCATCAGAACAACACCAGGGTGAGTAAATGAGGACTTTTCGCCACCAGGGGTCGCTAACCTCTTACAATAACAAAGGCGTATATTGATGACGTATATTCCGCATTAAGCTGAATTATGGATCTTGTCGTCAAGCTGATGGATCTTTTATGGATGAGTGAATACACTGATGTTTTTAACATTACTGTGGTGAAGCAGGAGCGATTGCTAGACGTACACCAGCGCCACACGCAACGCCAGTCCCGCGGATATAAAGGAATAAGGACATTTCATTCTACCCAACTACACGCAAGTGCTGAATTAATACTCACACAGGTCAGTTTATTAGAGGAATGAAACTTGAGGTAACGCAGCGCTGTTTCACTCGCTCTAACAGTTACACTATCACACTAAACACCATTTGAGTGTGTTGAATGTTGGTAGTTGGGTTGTTTGTTGGCTGTATGAGACTAAGTAAGCTAGATCAACATTAGAATAACATACAGATAATATTCTAACATTTCATCATGTTGAACTAAATAACATTGATTAGTTTTATGTACATTTTCTCTCCTGTCTAATAAAGTACATGAACACTCGCGTCTCTGTCGAGTGGAAGTTAGTCGCGGACGTGGAGCTCTCGCATCTCGAAACATGTTGATCTTCGTTTTAGTCTTTTTGTCTCAAAGTCTGCTTGCCATGGTCCATAATGTTTGAACAAAACAACA
The DNA here is from genome assembly GCA_036326025.1 of Chrosomus eos. NCBI lineage: Eukaryota > Metazoa > Chordata > Actinopteri > Cypriniformes > Leuciscidae > Chrosomus > Chrosomus eos. The sequence goes on from CM070827.1 coordinate 3,005,779, forward strand.
ACAGCGTGAGCGTCCTGCTAGGCATAACGGGCATAACCCAGTTGTCAACGTCTGTCGCCATGGTTAATACGGCAGTACGAGCGGAAACAATGGTGGTAACCGAAGGTAACGCTCATATGACGCATTGACTAGCGACTCCTCATCGCTGCTCACACGCATTCCTTGGTTAAAATCGCAATTTTCTCATGATTTACAAATAGTTAGAAACATTTGGGATATTGTAAGTAATCAACTAAACTAAATATATAACATTGGCCTAGTGGTTTTTGAATATTTTAAAATTATAAATTGCAATATTTTGAAATATTTCAAAATTCCTACATATTGTACCTTTAGTTAACAATAGTATCCCTGCTTTTAAGTAATCGGACTGGGCGACTGAAAAAAAAAAGCTAAAGAAAGGGAACGGAGACACACACTTTTAAATGCTTTGATGTTCTGGTTGGATGAGAGCTGTCATACGCATGTAAACGCTAGTTACTTTAATGCTAGCCTTGCTAGCGTGACGTCTGCTGCTGGGAAAACAGGTTGTCACCACAAAGATCACAATAAGGGGCTTACGCTGAACGAGCGGCTGATGAGGCATGATTTTTCACTCCTGATGTTATACTCTGAAAGATATAATTATATCACAGTCGTAATTGATGAAACTGTGCAACTTGAAACCCAGGAATTATCTCTGAGGCTGTAATCAAAGCTTTGTTACCAAAACACAGCATTGCACTTTGGAGGCTTGTTGGCAGTTTTAGCAATTAAAGATTTTACTCTTAAATCAGTGTTTATTGGTTAATGCACAGTATAGACAATATAATGGGTGTTTCTTACATGATCATATTTCACCCCAAAAGACAAGAATAGGAAATTATTTTTTTGCGTAAAGAAATCTAAGAATAGTTTGAAGTTTTTATTTTTATTGTGATATTAAACGCATTTCCCCTCCATTCACCCCAATGAATGAATACAAATTAATATTAATACAATAATAAATAGTTCAATATTTAAAATCTTAAATAAAATAATTTTTAATCTGCTCATTTGGTGCTGCAGTAACTTTTCTTCTTCTTAATATTATCTCTGTTGAAAAGAGTTGTTGACCTATATTCATGTGAAAACTGTTTTTTTCCAGTGCTATTTAAATAGAAAGTTCAAAAGGACCGCATTTATTTGATATAGAAATCTTTTGTAACATCATAAATGTCTTTACTGTCACTTTTGATCAATTTAATGCATCTTGCTAAATAAAAGTAATTTATTTAAATAAATAAAAAAATCTGTTTGACCCAAACTTGTATTTAACTTGTAACTCTGTAAAGTACATAAATTAAGCTGATTTAAATTAACAAAATAAACTAATATTTTAATGGTCCTATAAATAGTTTCCATATTCTCTACACAAAGTAATATGATTTCTAATATATTTAAAGTATGGATTCACGCTATATATTGGTCGATTTGTTCATTTTTAATGTTATCGTTATCGGCCCGATAAGAAAATTTGGTCGATATATTAAAGCCAATAAATTATGTATTATTTCCTTCAGCTGTACACTGTTCAACATGATTGAAATATGATTGGAAAAAAGGAAAATACAGTAAAGTGCAACATGTGCAGCACAAGTCTGTCATATAAACTACATAAAATTAAAATGAGAACATTATAATTGTATGTTTGGGATATTGCTTTTAATGATGAGACTTTTGTTTTTGTATCAGGCTCTCAAAAATTATATTGGGTTTAGATATATCGGCCAATGTATTGGTTATTGTATCAGAAACATTGCCAAATTACGCTCTATGTTGACCTTCTCTGTGGCTGAAAAGTTAATCAACACTTTTGTTTTTTCACGTATTGATTATTGTAATGCTTTGCTGGCTGGGGTTTCAAAAGCTACCCTAAGTAAACTACAGTTGGTACAAAATTCGGCTGCTAGGGTTCTGACTGGGACCGGTGCAAGGGAGCACATCACACCTATCCTGGAAAAATTACACTGGCTTCCTGTTAGTTTTCGTATTGATTTTAAAATTCTCATGCTCACCTATAAGGCCTTGAATAACTTGGCCCCTCAATATTTGTGTGAGCTCTTAACCCCCTACACTCCTACACGTGCTTTACGATCTTCTGAAGCTGGTCTTTTAACTGTCCAAACAACACGGCTAAAAACTATGGGTGATCGGGCTTTTTCTTCTTTGGCTCCTAAATTGTGGAATTCCCTGCCCTCAGAGATTAGGAATGCAGAATCCCTTATAGTTTTTAAATCGTCCCTTAAAACTTACTTTTTTAGGGCGGCTTTTATGTGATTCGTGTGATTACTGTGTTTGTCATTATATTGGCCTTCTATTTTTATTGCTTGTTTAGTTTTTACTGCTTAGACTGTTGTGCATCTTTCTAATTTCATTATTTTTATGTAAAGTGCTTTGAGATGCTACTTTTAAAGGCACTATATAAAATAAAGTTTATTATTATTATTATTATGTGCTTTCAAATATAAAGAATTATCGGTTATCGGTATCGGCCAAAATATTAATATCGGAGCATCCCTAATTTAAATATAATTTCTTGACAATAGTGTGAAGTTTGAGGCTCAGAGTTTTTGTTCATTTTCAAAAGCAAGGCTGCAAATTTAAGCGAGAGAGTGTGTGTTTTGAGCATCAGACAGTAATGTAAAAAGACAGTAATGGCCTTGCTCTGATGCCCTGAACTTCATGATTGATTGAAGTACACGCGACCTCCCAAATTCCTCTGATACCTCAGCGACACAGCGATCCTCTCTTTATTTACTCATTTCTTGAATCAGATCTAATTCCCACAACTCAGCTGCTTTTAAATACACAATCAGTCTTCTCTGCCATGGCCAGTCATCGGATGCAAAATTCACTTTTATATGGTGTTTGCATATAAATGTGTGTGGACACAACCACAATACAATAAAAAAAATAAAAAAATAATCAAGGATTTTCTGAGCAATATGATGTCATATCTCATGCTCCGCCCACGACCGCTGACAGACAGTCCCGTATTAGCATATTACCCCTAATTAGCATATTTCCGCCCTCAGCCATTTGAGCGTATTTAGGCCACGCCCACACCGGGGGGACAATCCAACCGTCTCCATTGACTTTGCATTGCGAGAGGCTGCCTCCTTGTCATTTATGACTTATACAAAAAATAAAACAATATGTCTAAAAGCTGCTGTGTGACAAGGTGTACAGCAAACAAGCTAAATAACCCAGAAATACATTTTTATAAGCTGTCGACCCCAAAAATCAGTTTGTTTCAGGACATAAAAGTGGATCAATTGAGACAGCGCAACTACTCTGAGAACTACGCCCACTGGAACGCGACATGATATTGTAAAAACAAATACAAAAAAACATTCATAATTTTGTTCATAAAAATGTCGATTTCTTATTTCACCACCCTATGTGAACCTGAGAAGAGGAGATATATTCAATTTACCCATTCTTCCTGCTGATGCTTCATGTCTTATTGTCTGTATCTACTTTTGTCTCCTTAAAGGCTGGCTTTTACGGTTCGGAGGCTTATAAAAAATTCTGGGTATTCTGGGTTTTTTAGCTTGTTTGCTGTACACCTGTCACACAGCAGCTTTTAGGCATTTTTCTGTTTTTTGTTATATAAATGACAAGGATTCAGCCTCTCGCAATGCAAAGTCACTGGAGAAGCCAATAAAGGACTGTTTTCCCCCGGTGGACGTGGTCTTCAGAGCTGTTTTTGAGGAGGTAAAAAGGCTGTTATTTTATACAATCATTGAGGAATTTTAACCAAAGTATGCTACAAACTTGACATGAAGACCCTAAAGAATCACAACAACTTGTGGAAACTGTGCATCCGATGACCCCTTTAAAGGGATACTCCACCCAAAAATGGAAATTCTGTCATCATTTACTCACCCTCAAGTTGTTACAAACCCTGTATGAGCTTCTTTTCTTCTGCTGAACACAAAAGAAGATATTTTGAAGAACGGTTGGAACTTTGGCACCATTGACTTACATAGTATTTTTTTTTCTACTATGGAAGTCAATGGTGCCAAACAACTGTTTGGTTCCAATCATTCTTCAAAATATCTTGCTTTGTGTTCAGCAGAAGAAAGAAGCTCATACAGGTTTGCAACAACTTGAGGGTGAGTAAATGATGACAGAATTTTCATTTTTGGGTGGAGTATCCCTCTAAAGGTTCCCCCTCGGGTTACGGTTAATAACGTTTGCTCTTCTTCATCCCTCAGTACGTTCAGAGACGCCAGCAGGAGAACACACAGAGACAGACTCGAGGAGAAGCTTCACTTCCAGAGGAAGATCTGAGCAAGATGTTCAAGCCTCCTCAGCCTCCTCCACGCATGGACACGCTGCTCATCGCCAGTATGTGCTCCTTCCTGAAACTCATACTTATATCTAATTTTTTATTATATACACTGCCTGGCAAAAAATGACACATCATGGCCATAATCCAAAACTCTGGCATCTTGACCTCTTGAAAAATGTATGCACCTCTTTTTAAAAAAAAGTTTATTTCGAATTTATGTAAAAAAGAACATCCGACAAGAAAATGAAAATCAATCAAAGTGATAAAAATAACACAAAGTTACAGCAAAATACTTTTTTTATATATATAACTCTTGTCAATGTCCACTACATATTCGAAAAGGAGTGGGAAGAAAAAAATATTTAATCCCAACCCCTATCCACCTCTTGATGAAAATAAATGTTGGGATGTTATTTTAGTGTGGTACTTTTTACCACCATTATACAAATGATGAACTCTGATACTGTATGCATGTTACTGGCCTCTTTTAATCTACATTTGCATTGGAAGGTTATTCAGCGCTGATGAACATCTCCATGAGTTGTGTTGACAGAGTTTAGCGATTCGGCGTGGAGGGAAAAACTTGAGAATAATGTCTGAAAATAAAGTCATGTGTACGTCTGAGAACATGCACACTTTGGTCAGAGCGGTAATAATAAAGGTGATTAATTGCCTGTTTATTGCGATTAAAATGGGCGAATGCCTCAAAGTTGACTGCGATTAAGGCTACTACGATTATGAGTGTAGTTTGATAGAAGGATTGCGCTTACATATAGTTTAGTTGTAATATTGCGAAAATCCCATTATAATCCCATTATGAGGGTGCACACTCACTGATTTACATTACAAACACTCAGAATTTCATTTTTGGCTCTATAAATATTAGCATTTGCACTAAATTGCATATTTTTGCTCAGTTAGACTTCTGGATAAAAACGAGGTGTTTTATTTCTCCTGAGTTTGAGCTCCATATTCTCACTATATCATATTAGCTATAAAAGCCTGATATATTAAATATGATACTTGACAAAAAAACACTCTTTGTCTAAATGTTCAAGAAACTGCACCTTAAAGGAATAGTTCACTTTAAAAAAAACTTTATAAAACTAAATTTACTCACCCCCATGTCATCCAAGATGTCCATGTCTTTCTTTCTTCAGTCGAAAAGAAATGAAGGTTTTTGATGAAAACATTTCAGGATTTTTCTCCATATAATGGACTTTAATGGGACCCAAACGGTTCAAATGACAGTTTCAGTGCAGCTTCAAAGGGCTTTAAACGACACCAGACGATGAATAAGGGTCTTATCTAGCCAAACCATCGCTCATTTCAAAAATAAATAAAAAAGTTTAAGTTTTATAAGCACAAATCTGTTCTGTGAGACCTTTTCAACATAATTGCGTATTACGGGACGTCACAAACGCGCATCACAGAACAGAGCAAGGCGAGCATTTGTGCTTATAAAACTGAAACTTTTTTATTTATTTTTTAAATGAGCGATGGTTTCGCTAGATAAGACTCTTATTCATCGTCTGGTGTCGTTTAAAGCCCTTTGAAGCTGCACTGAAACTGTCATTTGGACTTGAACCGTTTGGGTCCCATTGAAGTCCATTATATGGAGAAAAATCCTGGAATGTTTTCATCAAAAACCTTAATTTCTTTTCGACTGAAGAAAGAAAGACATGGTCATCTTGGATGACATGGGGGTGAGTAAATTGTCAGCAAAAGTATAAAAAAACTTATATATTATATATATATATATATATATATATATATATATATTATATATCAATTATATATTATAAAATATATATATATATATATAGATAACATTACAATTGTTGCAATGTTCATAAGTGTATGATTAGCCAAATCTCGGCTCTTGAGCACTGCGAGACGACCCAACACAGCGTCCAACATCTCATTTGGATCTGAAAAGATTTGGACTTGTCCTGTTTTCTCTCCTGTGGAGTTGAGATGGAAGAAGGAGGTGTGATTTATGAGGAACATTACAGAGGCCTTGCCAGAGATTGATTTAAAGCAATTGTTTGTAAGTTGTTATGGAGGGAGTCTATTATAGATCAGATGCTGATGTCTGTCAGGTCTCGTCTCCTGAACTGTTGGACTTCATGTAGATGTTGTGTAACTCTAGAGCTCTGCTGTTTCCCATTCTCAGTGTTCAGCCTTTGAAAAGGATTATATGGGAAGTCTTTGCAGATTTTTTTCGGGATGTTTTATGCAACATGCCAATTTTGCACATGAGTTAAATTCACAACTTTTGATGCGGTTAGTGAGAAGCTTGATGTAATTGTGATTATTTGAGGTAACGTCAATCACACATACCAATTACAATAAGAGCATTTTAAAAGTGATGTATGTCATTTTATTTTACTTTATTTATTATTATCTGTGTTATAATATGTACAGTAATACTATTAAATAGTAATATGGATAGTATTGAATTATTAAATTAATAGTATTGAACTCCTCAGCCAATCACAGTAGAGTTCGTCACATGACATTAACACACAAGTAACACGCATTACTCTTCACAGTCTGCCTCAGTTTCTCTTCTTCAACTCCCTCAAGAGTTATTTCTCCTCTCTTTTCTTCTCACTCAACTAAACTACAGTGTTTATTGACCTTGTTTTTTTGTTAAAATCTTTCTAAATGTGAGTTTCCCTTCAGGTCAGATCAACACGTACTGCCAAAGCATTAAGGAGTTCACATCTCAGAACCTGGGGAAGCTGTTCATGGCTGAAGCTCTTCAAGATCCGAGCGGATAGACTGAAGATGCCCTCCCTTTCTCTCATTTTAATATATTCAATTGGTTTGATGTTTTTATTTTCACATTACCAGACCAAAACCCAGTTATAAGCTGAATAGGTTATTTTATTTAAGCATGTACAGTAAAAGAGCATGATATGTGTATCAGCACGGACCAAACTGTGAACCAATGTATCTGTCAATAATGTGTGAAAAGAAATTTGGAAATAAATTGGATTGTGTCCAGTTTGTGTCGTGAGTTTCTCATTGAAGAGAGAGATGTGGCTCTCGATCTCGTGTTGAAGAAATAGGAGATATTATTTTTGAAGCCCTTTGACTTTTTTCCTCTTGCGTTTTTTTGATATAGTCCTTCTAGTGCAATCTCTCTTTCTCTCTGCACTTTCTTTGCTAATGGTAATTCGACACCACTCTTTTTCTTTTTCCTACCTTTATGGACCCTGTGCAGAAAAATGTTTAACCTTAAAAAAAAGTGAATAATTTATCTATATTATAAATATATGCTTGTATGAATAAATATCTTTCAATACATTTTCTTATCTTTGTTTTTTAATATTATAAAAAAAAGTTATGAAAAAACAGTTTACACACACACACACATGCAATAAATATTTTTTTTCTTATTTTTCTTTCTTTTTTCCCCTTTTTATAATCTTTATTAAAAATAAATCATAAACATATTTTCTGCAAGGGGTGTTTAAAATGTATTTTACACTATTTCTGCTCAATTTTCAGTGCCTTTAAAAACTCTTAAATTCACTTTTATCAAATTTAAGGCCATAAAAAGTTTACTGTAAATACTCAATAACACTGTAAAAATTTCATTAGTTACATTAGTTTATAACTTCTTCAGCATTTATTAATCTTAATGTTAATTTCAACATTTACTAATACATTATTACAATCAAATGTTGTATTTGGTAACATTATGTGAACCAACAAAATAATACATTAATAAATACTGTAAATTACTGTATTGTACTGAAGATTAATAAATGCTGTAACAAGTGTTTTGTTCATTAATAATACATTAACTAATGGTAACAAATGAAACCTTATTGTAAAGTGTTAACGAAAAGTCTTAATTATAACTTCAAAAGCAAATTTGGGGACGGAAAACAGTAATAATAAACTTCATAAATCGATGATTCAATGAAATAAATGTTAGCGATGGACGTTTCAAAGTCAAAACTCAACACTGTTGCTCTTCTAGACTCGTTTACATGCTAACATGAGTTTCAGAAGTTTAAATGTTTTTTTTTTTTTTACAGTAATTTGCGTTTCAGCATGTCACCTTGCCCTTCTCATTCATACAATATTCTTTCTATTCCTGCAGCAAAGTCCTAAAAACCTTAAATTTGATTTTATAAACCCTACACATACTCTAACTTTATGAACAGGAACAAGTTGTCTCACCAGGACTCAAAGTCTTATTTCCAGACGCTGACAGATTTTCTTTTCCTTAAAATGATTCGGTCAGAAATCACACTCTAATTATGTTAAATGGGAAAGGAGCAATTTTCGGGATCAAATCAGTCAGGCCTTTTTGTACGGGCCATTGTGTTCCTGTAGCCGAATATGAATGTGAACAGTTATAATTACAGTACAGTGTCATAACCCTGTCAGTTTCCACTGAGTCTGGAGCTGGACACTCATTTCACACACACTGTTCCCTGCCGTAGAGCGACGCTGGGGTTTACGAGACGTTTTCCACCCACAAGCTAACGCTAGTCATTAGCCTTCACAGAATGTATTTTTACATTTATTTCCACTTCACTTCAGGTGATTAACGCAGATAAACCATGACAATAAAACTCTTGAACTCCAGCCGCTCTGATGGATGATTGCAAAGAGTTTCAGTCGTAATTGCAACGATGAGCTTTTGACATCGAACGACGTGCCCAGCCTTTCAAAAGAGCAGTGTGTTCCCGCGCGCCATTAAATCCCAGACGCATGAAGACATCAAATAAAACGCAGAAAAGTTGTCGTTTTAATGCCCTTTTCTTCCTCCTTCTGCAGATGAGGGACAGTAGACTAATCGCAGTTAGAGACAGTGTGCCCTTGTAATTAAATAGGCCTACTATATCCAGTCCTGATGGAAATTATTCCATTTTATGGAATCAAGGATACAGGTAAAAGTAAAAGATACAGCTAATGACAAATGCTGTAATGAATAAAGAAAAGTCAGAGGTCTCATGACTGACGTCTAAAGTACATTTTTACAATTAAAGCATCAAATATTCCATGTCTACTGTATATTTTCTACCACAACTTCATTTCAAAATTTAGCCTATTTATATAATCGATTTTTGGTCACACTTTAGATTAGAGACCAATTCTCACAATTATACGACTTTTGCCTCAGTAAACTCCTAATAACTGCTTATTAATAGTTGAGGTAGTTGTTAAGTTTAGGTATTAGGTGATTATGGGATGTAGAATATGCTGATGCAGAATAAGGCATTACTATGTGCTTTATAAGTACTAATAAACAATACGCATGCTAATATATGCAAGTTAATAGTGAGAATTGGACCCTAAACTAAAGTGTTAACTGATAAAAAATAAATAAAAGATGTGTATTTTCTGGTAAAAGAACATTTTTCGAGGACAGTTCCATAATGCTGCATTTACACTGCAGGTCTTGATCCGATTTTCTGACTATATCCGATTTTTTTGACGACCTGCTTACATCATCTTTTAAAAGTGACCCGTATCCGATTTTTGCATTTACACTATACACTGCAGAAACTACCAGATGTAGACGTTCTGACCCGGAAAAGGAAGTAAAACAGCACGAAATGCAATGGATGCAGATGCAAATATAATTATCCAGTGTTTTGCTTTCCACAATATTTTGAAAAGTCATCAAAAAAGTCTTGTAAAAAAGTCACTGTAGCCACGAGCGCTTAAAACCGTGCCCAGGGGTGTAGCAAGCTTTTCTAAAGTGTGGGGGATGGATGTGGTCAGGGCTGTAAAACTATGTTGTGTAGACCTGTGTCGTTCTAGGGGGGTTTGGGGGCATGCTCCCCCGAAAGAAAATTTTGTAAATTTTAAGGTTAAATGCATCAATCTGGTGCACTTTGAGAGCTCATATTTAAGAGCTTCAACTGGCTTTAACCCATGAACTGTGCACACTGAACAAAGAAAAAGCATTGACTTGTACCTAAAGAGGGCTCAAACATCTTTTTAGTTATGATAGAGTCTCAGTCTACATTACATTATCACTGGTGTTTTAGAATGCCAAACATTTATTATAATAGGCTATAATAATGATTTACATAATTATTCCTATGATGGAAAATCCTTATAGCCGATAAAAAATTACTAAATGTATGCTACTGTTTAAATGAAAATAAATATATAAAAAGTATATTTTATATTAAGCTATAGAATAAGAAAATTACAATACTTTTGTCCTAATTTCTTCACTTGCAAGAAATAAACCCTTGAGCTTTTATTTTGGAGAAAACACCAGATCCATGCTGATCGCGTGAGCAAAGTGCGCAAACAGCCTAATTAAAGTCTTTTGCTGTTTAGTCTAAAAAACGAAATATAATACCGAAAAAACTCGACATGTCAACAAAACATAAACATTACATCCTCCTAAACCCATATCAAGCTTATTAAAAAACCTTGAAAGTCATTCAAAGTACCTGGAAAAGGGAGATGTAAATAACCATAAGTTCCCGCCTCCTCAGCACGAGCTGACAGATAAATCTAACACACCAAGAGAGGCGGGACTTAAGGCAGAACAGCCAATCATCAGCCGGTCACACTACTCAAAGCCGGTGTCGTGTTCGAGAGGGCGGGGGAGAGGAGGAGCCGCAGCGAGCGCACACACAGAGCGGCCAGAGAAACGGAGGAGCGACTGTAGTAAAGCGTTTGTGCAAAACTGCGGAAAAACTGCAGAAAAAGTGTGGGTGTTGAACCCTCTCACTGGGAAAAGTGTGGTGTTTAAAACACCCACATCCCCCACGGGTGCGACGCCCCTGACCGTGCCTCCCCATATCTCGTGAAATGTCTTCAAACACAGCCCAGTCTCATCCCAAGAAGTCATATACTGACGTCTTGGGACGTCTTTTGACCATACGTCAATATCCGCCTTTTTAGGGTACCCTTAAACGTCGGTTAGATGACGTTATCGGATCCTAACTCTACCCCAGACCTAAACCTACCCCTAAACCTACCCCGTCACCTAACTGACGTTAAAGGTAAAGCGTCAGTTGTATGACGTCCCAGGATCGTCATTTACCGACGTTTAAGGGTACCCTAAAAAGGCGGATATTGAGGTATGGTCAAAAGACGTCCCAAGACGTCAGTTATATGACTTCTTGGGATGAGACTGTGTTATCAAACACGGATTTATTTCTGTAACCTAGCATTTTTGCCTGCACTGTCTCTTCGCCCCAAACACTCAAAACACATGAAACCTCCGCATTGCTCCACTGTGTGTATCCTTCGTCCTCCAACGCGCCTATAATAAGTCATGTGATCTCAGTTGGTGGTGTCCACCTGAGTTGACGTCACTTTTTTAATGACGTACGACTCGCATTTACTGGGGAATATCCGATTTGTCTGCTTACATGGCACACGCAAATGCACATATCCGATTCATATCCGAATTATTAGCACATATGAGTGAGGCCTGAATCCGATCTGAGAAAATCGGAATCCATGCGTTTTTTTTCCTGCTTACACGTTTATGGGTCATTTCAGATCTGTGCTACGGAGCCCCCCTAGTCCCACTTTGTGGGGAAAAAAAATTATAACTATCTCGTGGCCTCAAGATACTAACTCGTGGCCTCAAATAGATAGTAAACTCGTGGCACTCAAGATACTAACTCGTGACCTCAAGATAGTACTCGTGGCCTCAAGATACTAACTCGTGGCCTCAAGATAGTAACTCGTGGCCTCAAGATAGTAACTCGTGGCCTCAAGATAGTAACTCGTGGCCTCAAGATACTAACTCGTGGCCTCAAGATAGTAACTCGTGGCCTCAAGATAGTAACTCGTGGCCTCAAGATACTAACTCGTGGCCTCAAGATAGTAACTCGTGGCCTCAAGATAGTAACTCGTGGCCTCAAGATACTAACTCGTGGCCTCAAGATAGTAACTCGTGGCCTCAAGATACTAACTCGTGGCCTCAAGATAGTAACTCGTGGCCTCAAGATACTAACTCGTGGCCTCAAGATAGTACTCGTGGCCTCAAGATAGTAACTCGTGGCCTCAAGATAGTAACTCGTGGCCTCAAGATAGTAACTCGTGGCCTCAAGATACTAACTCGTGGCCTCAAGATACTAACTCGTGGCCTCAAGATAGTAACTCGTGGCCTCAAGATACTAACTCGTGGCCTCAAGATAGTAACTCGTGGCCTCAAGATACTAACTCGTGGCCTCAAGATAGTACTCGTGGCCTCAAGATAGTAACTCGTGGCCTCAAGATAGTAACTCGTGGCCTCAAGATAGTAACTCGTGGCCTCAAGATAGTAACTCGTGGCCTCAAGATAGTAACTCGTGGCCTCAAGATAGTAACTCGTGGCCTCAAGATAGTACTCGTGGCCTCAAGATAGTACTCGTGGCCTCAAGATAGTAACTCGTGGCCTCAAGATAGTAACTCGTGGCCTCAAGATAGTACTCGTGGCCTCAAGATAGTAACTCGTGGCCTCAAGATAGTAACTCGTGGCCTCAAGATACTATTTTGAGGCCACGAGATAGTATCTTGAGGCCACAAGTTACTATCTCGAGGCCACGAGATAGTTATAATTTTTTTTCCCCACAAAGTGGGACTAGGGGGGCTCTGTACTGCGCCACATGAGAGGAAAAAATCGGATTTGGGTCACTTGAACCATGCAGTGTAAATGGGGCCCACAATTCACAATTCATTCAAAGTTTTGTCATTATATCACACACAGTTGTCTCATCTCAAGGAATTGATAACCTATGCATCAAGTAGATTTACACGTATGTTTTCAGTAGGTTTTTATTTCCCTGATGGCTAATCTAGAGTTGAGCTTTCTCGAGTCCTCACAGGTGATGATCTGTTTGAATCTGCATTAACGGAGGGATGAACGTCTACCTGAAGCCTCATTGATCTGTGTGTGTGTGTGTGTGGTGTGTGTGTGTGTGTGTGTGTGTGTGGTGTGTGTGTGGTCTCAGAAGACATTGATTTGAGATGCACTAGTAGTGGAGCTGCTCATTATAGTTTTCTTTGAACACTGTCGTTGTGTTTGTTTTCGGCTGGTAAGCCGGAGGTCCTACAGCTTTTGTTCTATTATTGATGAAGTCCCACTAGTCTCCGCACTCTTGCACAGGACGGCAGGAGAAGCTGTTTGATGTGTGTGTGTTAGCTACACCTGCTTTTAAAGGCTATACGGTAAGAGGCCGTGCTTCACTTTAACAGTTTGTGGCAATTTATAAATATATAGGCTGTCTTGGCATCATTTATTTTTTAAGCGTTTTGAGATCTGAGATCTATGGAAGCTTGTTTCTGACACATAAAACATTTTAAAGATAATTACGACTTTTTATCTCAATTGCAACTTTATATCACGCACTTCTGACTTTATATCTCACATTTCTGACTTTATAACTCGCAATTCTGACTTTATAACTTGCAATTCTGACTTTATAACACAATTGCGTCTTTATATCTCATAATTCTGACTTTATAACTCGCAATTCTGACTTTATAACTTGCAATTCTGACTTTTATAACTTGCAATTCTGACTTTATAACTTGCAATTCTGACTTTATAACACAATTGCGTCTTTATATCTCATAATTCTGACTTTATAACTCGCAATTCTGACTTTATAACTTGCAATTCTGACTTTATAACACAATTGCGTCTTTATATCTCATAATTCTGACTTTATATCTCACAATTCTGACTTTATAACTCGCAATTCTGACTTTTATAACACAATTGCGTCTTTATATCTCATAATTCTGACTTTATAACTCGCAAGTCTGACTTTATAACTCGCAATTCTGACTTTATAACACAATTGCGTCTTTATATCTCACAATTCTGACTTTATATCTCATAATTCTGACTTTATATCTCACAATTCTGACTTTATAACTCGCAATTCTGACTTTATAACACAATTGCGTCTTTATATCTCATAATTCTGACTTTATAACTCGCAATTCTGACTTATATAACTCGCAATTCTGACTTTATAACTTTGCAATTCTGACTTTATAACTTGCAATTCTGACTTTATAACACAATTGCGTCTTTAATATCTCATAATTCTGACTTTATAACTCGCAATTCTGACTTTATAACTTGCAATTCTGACTTTATAACTCGCAATTCTGACTTTATATATCTCATAATTCTGACTTTATAACTCGCAATTCTGACTTTATATCTCATAATTCTGACTTTATAACTCGCAATTCTGACTTTATAACTTGCAATTCTGATTTTATAACACAATTGCGTCTTTATATCTCATAATTCTGACTTTATATCTCACAATTCTGACTTTATAACTCGCAATTCTGACTTTATAAACTTGCAATTCTGACTTTATAACTTGCAATTCTGACTTTATAACACAATTGCGTCTTTATATCTCATAATTCTGACTTTATAACTCGCAATTCTGACTTTATAACTTGCAATTCTGACTTTATAACACAATTGCGTCTTTATATCTCATAATTCTGACTTTATAACTCGCAATTCTGACTTTATATCTCATAATTCTGACTTTATAACTCGCAATTCTGACTTTATATCTCATAATTCTGACTTTATAACTCGCAATTCTGACTTTATAACTTGCAATTCTGACTTTATAACACAATTGCGTCTTTATATCTCATAATTCTGACTTTATAACTCGCAATTCTGACTTTATAACTCGCAATTCTGACTTTATAACTTGCAATTCTGACTTTATAACACAATTGCGTCTTTATATCTCGCAATTCTGACTTTATAACTCGCAATTCTGACTTTATATCTCACAATTCTGACTTTATATCTCGCAATTCTGACTTTATAACTCGCAATTCTGACTTTATATCTCATAATTCTGACTTTATAACTCGCAATTCTGACTTTTTAACACATTGCGTCTTTATATCTCGCAATTCTGACTTTATAACTCGCAATTCTGACTTTATATCTCACAATTCTGACTTTATATCTCGCAATTCTGACTATAACACAATTGCGTCTTTGTATCTTGCAATTCTGACTTTATATCTCGCAATTCTGTCTTTATAATTCACAATTCTGACTTTATACATAAAAAGTTAATTACCTTTTTTATTTTTTATTCTGTGGCGGAAACAAGTGTTTATATAGATTGATCAGACTATTATGTAACAAAATTAAAGTGGCTATATGTAATAATTTTTAACGTATTAATCATAAACATAAACATCCTAGCATATATTGCTTACATATAACCCATATAAGTAGTACATATGTGACCCTGGATCACAAAACCAGTCTTAAGTAGCACGGGTATATTTGTGGCAATAGCCAACAAAACTCTGTATGGGTCAAAATTATCGATTTTTCTTTTATGCCAAAAATCATTAGGATATTAAGTAAAGATCCTGATCCATGAAGATATTTAGTAAATTTCCTACCTTAAATATATCTAAATTGTATTTTTGTAAGTGGATGCAGCACAATCACCAACAGAAATGGAAACCTTTAAATGCGATTTTCTCAATATTTAGATTTTTTTGCACCCTCAGATTCTCAATTTCAAATAGTTGTATCTCGGCCAAACATTGTCCTATCCTAACAAACCATACACCAATGGAAAGCTTATTTATTCAGCCTTCATGCAATGTATAAATCTCAATTTTAGAAAATGGACACATAAGACTGCTTTTGTGGTCCAGGGTCACATATATATATGTGTATGTTAATAAGAGCTCATATTATGTATTATTTATTAGATCAGTAGTTCACATTTTCTGAAGCACCTCCTTTCACTGATTGTTACTAAATAATAATAAAAAATGTTCCTGATCCTATTTTGGAAAATGCCTCTTAGTAAAGAATAAAATTGTCAATAGTTTTCATCAATTTGCAGCTTTTATCCTGTTAATGCTCGGCCCTTGATTCCAAAAAGACTCAAATAATGGTGCGTTTTAGACAGGAGGTCATCAAAAATATCTTCTTTTTTTTTTTGAGGAAGCAATGTTAAGATGTTCTCTGAAACCACACTGGTCACTCGGCTTCCTCTTGACGAAACATAGAGCCACACAAACCCACATAAATGCAGGGCTGGCTGTGCTCGAACTAAAAGCTAAGATGAAGCTCTTGAAACGTTTCGAGAGTAGCGATCCGGTTCCTCCGGTACAATGCTTGCCACAGTTTTCTTTAAACAGGAAATTCCTGCTTTTCCACTGTAATATAGGTTCTGTAATGAGTACCTGTCTATAGTTACTCACCCGGTCTTGATAACTCACACTTTTCCACGATTTTCCCTCCAGTACTTTTTTTTTTTGGGAGAAGTTTCCCTGTATTTAGTGTATTGAGTGTTACTGGCCCTCCAGAGGGTCTCGCAGAGACAGATGCTGAAAAACATCTGTGATCAAATCACACTCTAAAAAATGCTGGGTTGTTTTAACCCAATTTTGGATCAAATATGGACAAACCCAGCCGTTGGGTTCAATTTTTAGGTCCCACTTTATATTAAATGGCTTTAAGTACTATGTACTTACATTGAAATTAATAATTTGATACAATGGACTTATTTTGTACATATATGTTTTTACATTGTATACTTATATCTTGAAAATACCTGCATGTAATTAAAACTGTAATTAATTTACGTAAATACATTTGTTATTACACAGTTGACCCTTCCCTTACACCTTAACCCAACCTAAAACCGACCCATATCACACACACACCTGACCCTAACCATCACATCTCAATAGCAGCAAAAGTGTTTTACAATACAACCTGAAGTACATTGTACTTATTTGTCGATGTAAGTACATAGGACTTAAAACCTCTTAATATAAAGTGGGACCAATTTGGTCATTACATTTTTAACCCAACATTTGAGTTTGTCCATATTTGACCCAAAAGGGTTAAAACAACCCAGCATTTTTAGAGTGCAGTTTTAAACACCAGCACCTGCTTTTTTAGACAACAAAATCTGAACTCTCAAAATCTGAGAGTTCATGCTAATCACTTAAAACAACCGGCTTCTGGAGAACTCAACAAAATCAACATATTTTTGTATGTTTATGACTTGTTTATATATATATACCCAGAAATAAACTAATTACATTCTGATGTCAATGCTGCATTTTGTTTGGAGAATGTTCTTTTTGTCAGGTGTTTCTCATTAAGCTAATTTTAAACTTGTTACGTGAATGTCACAAATAACTTGTGCTCGTAAATGTAATTTTCTATTAATTGAGTGCTTGTTATCTGTGAACACCTGTACTTAATAACCTGTTATTAAAATAACTTATTATTGAGGGGGAAAAAAGCTCTCAATAGCTTTGAAAAAGCAGAATACAGACTAAGCAAAGTTTGAAATGATGGCGTATGGTGAATAATTGCAAATCCTAAAACCCATTTAAACTCTTAATGTTGCACTTAGTATAAACTGATAGAGCTATAAGCTAATGTTCTTTCTCAGTATTTTGTTCTGTTTTCTAGTACAAATATAAACATTCTTAAATTAGTCAGAAAACTCAAAGCCACTCACTTTTTTCAGAAAATAAAAAATGTTTTTTTTTTTGTTATTGTTGTAAAAATACTGAGGAAGAAACACATTGTTGCAGTGTTTGACTGTCATCTCTGCAACTGTGAATACTTTTCTTTGTTTAGTTTTACAAATTAGTACAAATAATTTTGTTACCATCTCTTGGTCTTTTTCATTAATGTTAGTCATTTGTTCAATGTAGTATTTAAAGTATTTCTGTCCAAAAACAAAACAAGGAAAATCTTGCGTAACATCTACATGAATAAAACATTGAATGAAATTAAGTTTTGTAAATTGAAGTAATAAAGACACATGATGATTTAAATGTTTCTCCGATTTATTTCATTTCTCAAGCATATTAAGCCATGTTTCAATTATATTACTCTAAACATAGTGGTTTTGGATAATTCTGCACTACTGGTTGGATTCAGGGTAACAAGAAGTGAAATGTTTGCTGGTAAAGCCACACAGTTATGAGCTCATATACTTCTAATGTAAACATTACAGCGGAAAAACACACGGCTGGCATTCTCTATGATGGAAATGTGCATTTAAGTGCATTATACATGCTGACTTTAGGCGAGATCGACAAAACATGGCTGGTTCATCCATTGGCATTTGCTTGACTTTCTTGTCTGGAAGTTCAGGTCATGTGATGTTTTAGTTAGATTAATATGCATATAACGTGTTGTAGGAGAACATGTGGGTGAAGGATTTCAGGCTGTATGAATCATTTTAGTCGACCTTTGAAGGGCAAGATAAAACTTAATGATTCAAACTTAAAACATGAGTATTTTCAGGCTGGATGAATAGCGTCCAGATGCTCCAGTGTCGGTAGAAATATATTACTGTTCTTATTCTCTTTACTGTAACTGGTTTCCCAAATTGTACAGTATCCCAGGAATTACTGTTTCAGACTCAACATCAGGAAATTAACTGTATTTAAAAGAGGGGACATATTATTATACATATAGATTTTTACATATGAACTGTAAAAATAAAAATGGTAACACTTTAGTTTAGAGTCCAATTCTCACTATTAACTTGCTTATTAGCATAAATATTATTAACTGTTTTTTAGTACTTATAAAGCACATATTAATGCCTTATTCTGCATGAGCATATTCTACATCACATAATCACCCAATACCTAAACTTAACTACCTTAACTATTAATTCGTTTATTGAGGGTTGTAGTTAATAGAGAGAATTGGACCCTAAATAAAAGTGACCAAATATATACAATTCATTTATTTCTTAAGAATAATGTCAATTAATGAGAGATTCACATTTTAACACTGAAAACATTTTTGCCACACTCTCATGACATCGCCTAATAATTTATACATCAAAACACAGTAAAATATATTGTTCAAAATATATTTTTCTCTCTCATGCTTACCAAGGACATTTATTTTATCAAAAAGGCAGTAAAACAGTAATATTGATTACTATTTAAATAACTATTTTATATTTAAATGCATCCTGTGATCAAAGCTGAATTTTCAGCATCATTACTCCAGTCTTCAGTGTCACATGATCCTTCAGAAATCACTATAATATGAGGATTGATGCCCAAGAAACTTTTATGATTATTTTCAATTTATTCATAATTTTAAGTCAGAATTATTTGATGTATAGAAAGTTAATTGTTTTGTAACAGTGTAAAAGTCTTTACAATAATGTCTGTTAACATTATTTAATGTACTAACTAACTAACTAACTAACTAACTAACTAACTAACAATGAGCAATACATTTGTTACAGTATTTATTAATCTTTGTTAATAATACAAATGCTGTTCATATTAGTTCACTGCATTAACAAATGTTAACAAATTTGATTTTAACTATGTATTAGTAAATGTTGAAATTAATATTAATTAAGGCTGTAGAAGTATCATTAATTCTTAGTTCATGTTAACTAATGTTGTTAACCAATGAACCTTATTGTAAAGTGGGCTACACTTTATTTTAAGGTGTCATTGCTACATTGTAATTATACATTCAAGTACTGAGTAATATTAATTAAAAAACATTACTATAGGGTTAGTGTAGGATTAGGATTTGGTTAAGGGTTAGTTGTAATTAAGCATAATTTACTGTTATTAATATGGTAAATACATGTAATGTCATAAGGACACTGTAAAATAAAATGTTACCGTTACAAACCTTTTAAGTCTAGGGAGAATAAGGCGTGCAACATCAAAATATTTACTATAACAGGAGAAATATATATAACAAAAATATTTTGAAATGACTCTATCTATGTTTCCATCCACATGTTTTTATCCGCATTAAGTGATATCGAATGAAAAATGCCTTTTGGAAACAGTAAAATTCGATTGTAATTTCATGAATATCGACTCAAATGAAATGCGTTCGGTCTCATGGGATTTTATCTTGATGGATATACGGCTTATGCGATAAACGCTGATGGAAACGTTATTATGGCGCGATCCATTTTGTCCAACAAAACTTTGTTCGCAAATGTTTGCTTGAATGTTGTGCAATTCAGTGAGAAAATGAATGGAAACACCTTAAAATGTCTCGAATCAATTCGATATACCAATTTGATCGCAAAACAGCATGTGACGTCATTACACACAGGTTTTTATTCGCTTTATTCGCATGAGTTTTTTTTACCGAACTTCAGATAATTCCATTGGCAAGTGGATGGAAACTTGGCTAGTGTCTCTGATTTTGCACATATTTTTTTCCACCTATTGCAATAATGGTTCTCTCTGGTTCTCCTGCTTTTTAACATGATCGTTTTTGATATCTTTGATAACTGAAACGACAGCAGCGGCTGCTTAACGTCCCGTGCTTTCCTTCCCGTCCAAAAGACGCCTCTGCTTTTTGGATCCGGAGCCTCCATGAGGAAAAGCAGGATTCTGTGTTGTGAATGGCATTGAGCTTGTCCAATGTTAATGCCAACGGACAGGCCTGAGATTAAAGGTGTATAGGAGCAGGGCCTGTCTTCAGGACGGAGGAGGATATTGATGATGGCTCGAGAGGTAATGACATAGGCTTTAGTGCAGGTCAGAAGGATCAGCTAATGAAGACTTATGTGTGGAGGAGAGGAAAGCATTACTTCAAATCAATGCCGCCTAAGACCGAGCGCCTGATAACCTTGCTTCAGAATTAGCCGGTGGACCGTAAATTGTGAGCGGAAACGCCTCTGACCTCTCATGCAAAACACACCGCTTATACAGACTCACACACTCTCTCTAAGTCCTCTGCTGGCCAAGTGCTGTCGATATTGAAATAAGCCCGAGCAATTTGTTTTAAGAGGATGATACAGGGGAGGATGGAATTAACAAGGCAAGTCTCCGGTGTGTACGTGGATGTGCTTCTGAGCGGCTTTTAAGAGGAGGAAAATCTTTATCAATGCATGATCTCGAGCAGCGTCAGCAATCTCCTGTGGTGTGACATGCTGGAGTTCATTTAATACTGAGTTTTAATACTTCCTCTTCTATATGAACGTTAGTGATTCTCACACTGCAGTACCAAGTGAAGTGCAAAAAATATGATAGATCCTTTATACTCTATCTCAGGGGTCTCCAACCTTTTTTCATTTGAGAGCTACTTTTTAAAAACGAAAGTGGCCGAGAGCTACTCATGTAATACAATACTTAAATCTCTTAAATAATGTCTCATAACTCTCAGATTGGCAACTACCGGTAAAAGAGTTTTTGTACGCCTGTATGTCACCCTTAAATGTCGAGAGAAGAACTGATTTTTTTTTTTATAGAAAATTGTACTTTGCATAATATACTGTAAAAACACACAATTATAGTTGATTTTATAGTGCATCATAACTAGAACTGAAATGGCATGAAAATTTCATTTCATGATTATATATCATAATGATCACGGTTATCTCAGAATCCTGTTCAAAAAGTAATAATACTACACAATAAAATCAATTCACCAAGTTTTATGTCGAAAACCAGCAAATAAAATTAGCATCAATATGCAATTTGTTTACATAAACATTAAAATAATAACATTAAAAATGATGGCCAATTTTAAAGCAGTGTCTTGCAACATGCAATACTAACATGTACAAGTTCAAATAAAGTTGACAAAAAAGGTTTTATAAAAAGATAAACCTCACAATATTTCAGCCTTTAAATCATTTTTATAAAAGAATGAGTCAAAGATAAATTACTGACATTTACATTAATGCACATTAGCTTATCTTTTATCATTAATAGTTAGGGTTGCCACCTGTTGTCCTTCTTTTTAATAACCTGTCCCGGGAAATTTATGCACTCTCCCGGGACACTGAATGTCCCGGTTTTCGAAAGCTACGTGAATATGTATGTTCAAACCGTGTTGCGCGCCGCGCGCACGGCAAATGAGAAACCTTGCGTGTGTGTGCTAGTGTGCGTGTGTGTCTCAAGAAGCGCGAGCCCCTAAAAGACTTGCATGCGCATGTAAGAAGCGTTGAGATTTAATCTCGCTGCTCCTAGAAAAAAATGAGCGCGTCGGTTCAATTTTGAATGTGCTTGCCGCGCGCCTACATTTGAAATAACGAACTTGAGCACACAAAAGATGCGATATGTCAACGGCCCCTTGGCGAGCTACCAACAATCAGGCCACGAGCTACCGGTAGCTCGCGAGCGACGTGTTGGAGACCCCTGCTCTATCTTCTGTGGTCTCAAAAACTAGGCCTAGATACTTTTATATATGTATTTAGCACTTTGAGTCTATTTTCTAGTGTGTTTTGGATGAACTAGAGTGGTGGACACAGAAATGTTGACGATGGGTCCTGTCTCGACTTTTTGACTCTTTTAGAATCGCCTCTGAGCGCTTCAGAGTGGCTGTCTATGGGCATGCACAAACATGTGCTTAAAACAACCCAACGTTCGTTTGCAAAACTGTGACACTCACCGAGTGGCTAGTGGTGTTCGTTGATGATTAAAAACAAGTAGCGTAGCGAAATACAGTTTCTGTCGTGTTTTATTTGGCGTTTTGTAAAATCACATTGATGTCTGATGGAGGACTCATTGCTTGTTGATATTACTGCGCTACCGGAGACAGAAAAGGGTCTGTTTACATTTGGTTGTAGTCTTTTCGCTCGGTTCTCCGTCTCTCAGAAGGCTAGCTGAGCAGAGGAACTGCGGCAGTGGTTGTCGCCATCAAGTGGTCGGGAGTGTGCTAACGCTTCAGACTCAAATATCCAGCGCAAGTTTATACGCGGTTGTGAGGTATCTGAAAAAATAGTTCCACTATAGCAAATAACACGGATTGAAATCATACATTGCGCCGATATATTTGTTTTTAATCATCAACGAACACCACTAACCACTCGGTGAGTGTCACAGTTTTGAAAGCGAATGTTAAGGGTTGTTTTAAGCACATGTTTGTGCATGCCCATAGACAGCCACTCTAACATTCTGGGAATCAAAAACAAAAAGAGAGTCAAAAAAGAGTCAAAAAGTGGAGACAGGACCCATCGTAAAACTTTCTGTGTCCACCACTTTCATCCAAAACCAACTAGAAAATAGACTCAAAGTGCTAAATACCGGAATTATCCTTTAAATGTATTTATTTCTTTGTAAAACAACAAAAATGACAATGACTTTAAACCAAACCCTAACCATAACTCTGTAAAAGTTTTATATATGAAAGTTCACCATAAAAAAAGTTATTGTCTCTCAAAAGTATGAGTCGACTCTGAGTTAATTTAATGATTCCAATGAGTCATTTTCCTTTTCGTTGTGACGTCAAGACGGAAAATTATCAAATTGGCCGCACCCACTCATTGCGCGCGCAGACACCAGGGAAAACATCATGTCGACAACAAGACGCTGTTCTGAAGTGCGAATCAAAAGCGACCTTTTTTTTCACTGCCCAGAGACGAGCATGAGAAGAATCAGTGGCTAGAGTTTATATTTACAACTATACCACACAAGTATAGCCCAACCTTGAGCTGTGTTCGCCTCATTTTAATGATGATTGCTTTACAAACACAACTGACTGGGTCATCTGACCAATCACCGCCGATTAGCGTCACGCAAAGGGGGGGTTTGGAAAAATGAGTCGTTGAACGAATCATTTGGGAGTCGGTGAGCACATCATGTAAAAATAAATGCAGTTTATTATGCCATATACTTTTTAATGCCCTTTAAGCATGTTTTAAATATGACTTTTAATAGTGGTTTTGGATGATTCTGCACTACTGGTTGGGTTCAGGGTAACAAGAACTGAAATGTTTGCTGGTAAAGCCACACAGTTATGAGCTCATATACTTCTAATGTAAACATCTCATGTTTTTAACACCGCTCCGCCAGTGATATTCAAGGATCCTCCACTTAAATAAATCCACTTGGTATCTAATGCAGTGACATTCATTCCCTTCAGTCACACACTCTCTGCATTCCCAGTCCGGCACACATTATTCATTCTGTGAAGACCACAGGTCGTGTGTAGTCCATCAGTCTGCCACAGGTTTGATGGAAGAGAGCAGCGTTTCATCGATAGTGAGGAGAGGTGAATTTATCCAGGCCTCACCTTGCCTCTCTCTTTGCATGTGGAGATTTCTTGCTTTCTTATATTCGGCTGCATATATAGCCTACAACTTCTCTCTTCCTTCCATTACCATCTATTTTCTTTTTTCAATCACATGCACATTACCATGGAAACTGCACAACTCAAAGCTCAGAGGGTCTGGAGGTTGTTCAGTGTGAGTGATGTGAAACCAGCCCCCTCACATCTGAATATCCCAAAACCTGCAAACTATTGATTGCTAGGCGAGAGAGCGGCCCTGTGATCTAATGGGTAAAGGAAACCATGGTTACGCATGTTTAAAACGAAATCTTTGTACTCAAGGTTACAGATACGGCCACAGGGGAGAGATACACACTGAATATCTGCACAATATGAGAGTTTTTCTCAGGTCAGGACATCACAGCAGAGGAAATTGTAAATGCACATTGACGCCAGGAGGTCCTCTTTGTATTATATATTCAGTTTGAGAGTTGGGAGTGTAATTTGCGGCTCTAGCCCATGCAATATGAATCAATTTAGGACCATGAACACCTCTTTTAGATACACAGAGTTGCACTAAAGTGACTTGCATGTTAATATGCTCTTTTAAAGGCCCTCTTTTAAAGGACGTAATTTCCACTGAAACAGGAAGCTAAGGCGGGACATATTGAATGGCTCCTCCCCCTTTCCAAACAGCCAATGGCGTTTAGTTTAAATTCTAGCCATTTCATTCTTAACCAACGTACAGTTGGACAACAGAACAAAACTCGAGCGTTTGAGCAACCCAACCCAACGTCTCCAACCCGTATTGCTCTGTGACGTGTGACACTCAGTGCTGTTTATAGCAAAGGGGGCGGAGCTTTAGATTCTAGAGGGCTTTTGATTGGACAGAAGCTGAAGTCGGCGGTGACGTCACAAAAATATGTGATCCGTTTTAGCAGAAGTGAGAGACTAAGTTTTGAATGCTAACACACCAGCTTATTCATAACCTTAAGGCTAACATATTCATACTAAAAGCTAAAAAACGTCAATTTTGATTTCAGGGGCCTTTAAATATCACATTTTATAGCAACTTTTTACAACAACGGTAAAGGCCTGACAAAAAAGGCCTTCTGTTTTGCATTCTTGCTCAATTTAAAGAGGACCTATTATGCTTTTTCAAGCTCAACCAGCAACATTAAAAAAACATCATAAGACACAGCCTTTTTCATAGACATATTATATTATCAGCATAACAATTAAAACTTCAATCTCTGACTTTAAATAAAGTAAAAATAATTTGCGAATAAAACGCCATCTAAACCTGAAAGACAACATAAGATCTATATGATTGACGGGTCAAGGCCAGCGTCAGCCTGGGTTACGGTGGCCATAGCAGCTTGAAGAATGTCTTTCAGACGAGTTTTCTCCTATAGATTTAAGTTTTAGGCTTTAAGGACACGTTTGAGTCACCAGCCGCCAACACGTGCAACACTTTTCATTATCCGCTTTCCTCAGGTGCTCGCCCTCCCCCTCCTCGGCTTTGAAGACTTCTTGTTGCAATGCTTGACAGTGCTTCCTCATGAATCTGGACTAATTGGATCCCACCTCCATGAAAGGCTGGTTGAGGAGATGTGATGGAGAAGGTGGGAGGAACAGTCGGATGACAGAGTGGGCGACCGGAGCAGGAGGCAGTGGGCGTTCGGCATTACGCTACTCCTCTCAAAGTCACTGAACGCAGACATTAACTGTTCGCAGAACTTTCTTTGATGCTTGTGTCTGCCTTGTGTCCGATTTCAATGCTAACAACTGTGGTGATGATGATAAACGTCAAAATCAAGGTTTTAATGCCTCATTGTTTTTGAGAAAGGTATTTACGTAATTTTTTTTTATCTAAAAATTAGATTAAATTACCAATTTTTGGTTCCCAGAACATTAGTTTTAGGTTCCCAGAATGGGTTTTTTTGTTTCCCAGAATATTCCCAAAATATTTATTCTTACCCAAATACCCAAAAATATTTATATTTACCCAAAATATATTCCTCAAAAGGTTTTTGATTCCCAGAACGTTAGTTTTTAGTTCCCATAATGTACCCAAAATATTATTTTTTGGTTTCCAGAACGTTAGTTTTTGGTTCCTATAATGTTTCCAAAATGTTAGTTCTTGGTTCCCAGAACATGAGTTTTTGGTCCTAAGAATGTTCCCAAAATGTTAGTTCTTGGAACATTAGTTTTCGGTTCCCATAATGTTCCCAAAATGTTAGTTCTTGGTTCCCAGTACGTTAGTTTTTGGTCCCAAGAATGTTCCAAGAACGCTATTCTTTAAGGTTAGTTTTTGGTCCCAAGAATGTTCCCAGAACGCTATTCTTTAAGGTTAGTTTTTGGTTCCCAGAATGTTCTTTTATTATGGTTCGTTTTTTTTGGTTAGCCAGGAAAGTTTTCAGTAACGCTTCCTTTTACAGTCCAGTTACCCATGTACATACTCAGAACTTATTTTAGTAATTACAATTACTGGGTAATAACTACTAACCCTGAACCTACCCCTAAACCTACCCCTAACCCATGTACTTACCTTGCCAGTACTTTCTAGGTAAGTACACTGTAAGTACTGTACTGTAAAAGGAAGCATTACCAAGTTTTCTTAATGAAATAGAAAGTTCGTTTTTGGTTAACGTTATATTAACGTTCCCTTAACGTTATTGTAACATTCCCAGTAATCATTCAGTAATCATCAGCACTCCTGTGGCCCAGTATAAGCGGTATGAAAGATTGATGTAAGGACACCTATAAATATTATACAGACCATTTCATTTATTGTTTAAATAATCCAAGCACATCAACCAAGATTAAATAAGATTTACATTTGTCCATTAATATTTACTAGATTTCATGGGGCACCCATATTTTACATTTCTTCAGCACCAAAAAACAATGACAATCTATGGTTTTTAAAATTGAAAGTATTCAGACATTAAAAAAGGAGTAAACTATTTGACTAAAAGTAGAATAAGGTTTACAAGTAAAGTTGTATCCATCTTTTTTTATTTATTTAATCTCTCTCCCAATGTCATTCGCTTCCAGTTGTTCGTTCCAGCACTCTGGAAATGCTGGGTTGGTTTAACCCAATTTTGGGTCAAATATGGACAAACTTAAACATTGGGTTAAAAATGTAATTTAAAAATGTAACCCAATGGCTGGGTTTGTCCATAGCCTATTTGACAAAAATGTTGGTTTAAAACAACCCAGCATTTTTTAAAGTGAGTTTTATCAGTGAATGGGTGTAGGGGTATCGGGGTTTCTTTGGGATCAGAGAACAGAACCGACGGAGTGTTTCTGGAATCCGTCAACATTATTCCCACTTTATTTTTTCCATGATGCCAGCAGAGCTTGTGTACGACAGGCTCCTTTAGAGGAGTGTAAAACCGGTGTCATTTCATGGCTGTAACTTGTGAGGAGAACGCCGCTGGAATGATGAGGTGTCACGTAGCATGAGGTCCCATAAAGTAAACCATTGCAATTACTCCTTCATATTTGATGTTGACATGCTGAAAATGATTTTCAAGTATTAAATCTGGAAATGTCCTTGAAAAATATGTAGGTTGGTTTCAATGGATTTGAATGCATATCTATACAGTAGTCACTGAATCTGTGGTCTGTCAATTTACAATTGTGCGTTGTTCATAAATAAATAAATACATGTTTTTAATATGCTTAAATTTGCAGCATATATCTGGCTATACTTTTATGTTGCTTTCGTTTGTGTCATTTCAAGTCTATTTTGCTCTTTATTTTGTCAGTTTAAAATATCTGTCACACAGCCAAATTATTTTACTCACATTATTTCGTACATAGTTTTTTCAAGCACAAACCGGTTCAGAAATATGCGACTTGTCTTGTAGTGTGGAGGTTAACTATATTGGACAGCAGAAAAAAAAGCCAGAAATCCCAAAGGCAGTTTATGGAGAGACTTGCGTCGTCTTATTGGTTCTTGTCCAGGAATGAACAAAGTTATTTTAACTTCTCATTATGATGCGATAATTAGACACCAATTCGGGAGTGAGATGGAAAACTGTTCCCAGCCCTCCTCCTCCTCCTACGCAGGGCAATATATATATTTTTGTTTCAAAATAGACTTTTTCCTCTGTGCATGTTTACTTTACGCATGCATGAAAGCAAGGCTTTAATATCAAGTCTTTGTTTATAATCATGCCTGCAGAAAGTCCTCTTAACTGAGGCTTTAGACAGAATGATTTGTGTCTGAATGGCGAACCCATAATGTGGGCCGGCCCGTGATGATTGGTCCTCGGTCTTATCTGATGTGGATTTCTATGGAGCCTATCATAATTTACTCTGCTGATTTCCTCAAATATGACTACTGGCATATGAAGCGTGTTTTTAAGTATATAATGGTTTTGTGTGCTATGTTTATACTGCTATATATTTGAATTGTCCCAACCCTGAGAGAGATATCTATAAAACGTGGACTGTGGAATGGCACAAATTATGTATAAGGGAAAGCATCAAAGATAGACTGTAAATGAAAAGAACCTGTATTGGTGTTTTCACATTATAACCAAAACAATGCTTGATGTGTATTTTACATTTGTACTGTTTTCTGAATTATTTTGCGTTTCAATTTAGCTGGAAAGCCAATTGGCTATGACATTTTCCAATTTTGTGACAATGTATTCTGCTATTGGGGCATGTTGTCACACACCCCAATAGTGGAAATGTTCAAAAGCTTAAAGTCCCCCTGCGGTGAAAATCAAGCACATTTTTAATATGCTTAAGACAACCCATGTGTAAATTCATAAGTCGACAGCATTGCTGAGTACATTCTCTTTAAAACTGCAGTGAAACAAAGACAGTCTCAAAAAACACGGTTGGAAATCGCTGGTGTTTCGTACGTCACAAACTACCCAGCTAACAGGGAACGTTCCCATAACTTTCACTAACGTTATGTAAAAGTTATGTAAATGTTAGTAAAAAACATTCAGAAATAACGTTTTAATAACATTTTCAAAATGAGTGAATGGAATGTTCCTTTAACGTTCACATTAACCAAGAAAAAACGTTCTTAATACATTAAAAAAACTGGACGTTTCAACGTTTAAAAAACATTCTGAAATAACGTTTTCCTAACCTAATGGGAATGTTAGCAAAAACTTTCTGACAACTTATTTTTGTTAGCTGGGTAGCTTGTGACCAATCAAATCAACGTGTGATCGTCAACGAGTGAGTGAGTGGAGGCGGGGCTCATTTGCATATTCATAGAATCGCGCATACTAAATGAGGCAAAGGTGTCGAGTTACAAGATATTTTAAGGCATAAAGGATTTTTTTGAAGGAAAACATTTTTATGATGGAAAACACTTATGTAAAATATAAATAAAAAAACTTAAAATATGTAATTCTGGTGATCAAAGATGAGTTTTAAGGGATAAAATGATTGACTTTAAAGCAAGACATTGAGGTATGTGGCTATATAGAAATAGATGTTACAAAATAAACCCACCCAATTATTCTGGTCTCCTCTGTATTTATTTAAATGTCTATATCTAAAGAGCCATTAAAATCCATTTATGAGAAAAGCTGTTTACTGCGGTGAACGGGAGTGTGTTTTGTGTGTTCTGAGGGTGTTTTAGGTGTTGGCCATCAGACTGTTGTGATCTCCAGCCCAGAGACTGCTAATGTCAGCTCTTCTCTCTGCTTTATTCATAGAAAACTGCCCTCTTTCTCTCACTCTCTTGCCTGTCCTTGAGCTGGTGGATAATTTATCGGCTTCTTAACCAGAAAACCCATGTAAACATAACCTCGACTTCACAGCCCCAAAACTCTACATTTGCTTCTTGAAGGCAACCACCAAAAGCATAATAAGAGATCTTTATTGCTATAAGGATTCTGGCAATGTAATGTTTTTAAATATGAAAACCCCCAGAAGGTTTAGCCTGCATTAAAGTGTTTGTTAGAAGAACATTTTATTTATTTAAATTTAGTATGATCTCTTTATTTATCAAAAGGGAATAAAATACCCTTTTCTACTGCATAAGCACTAATATATTCTTCAGTGCACATAACTGATATGGACAAGTTTTGATTTACCGGAATATCTTGTCTTAGAAAAGAGATAAACAGTTTGCTTAGACAAATGACACACAAACAAGTTTGTCTTTATTAAAGGATAAGTTCACTTTAAAAAAAAAACTTTTGCTGATTATTTACTCACCCCCATGTCATCCAAGATGTCCATGTCTTTCTTTCTTCAGTCGAAAAGAAATTAAGGTTTTTGATGAAAACATTCCAGGATTTTTCTAAACGATCGCTCATTTCAAAAATAAATAAAAAAAGTTTAAGTTTCATAAGCACAAATGCTCGCCTTGCTCTGTTCTGTGATGCGCGTTCGTGACGTCACATAATACGCAGTTACGTTGAAAAGGTCTCACAGAACAGAGCAAGGCGACCATTTGTGCTTATAAAACTTTAACTTTTTTATTTATTTTTGAAATGAGCGATGGTTTGGCTAGATAAGACCCTTATTCATCGTCTGGTGTCGTTTAAAGCCCTTTGAAGCTGCACTGAAACTGTCATTTGGACCTTGAACCGTTTGGGTCCCATTGAAGTCCATTATATGGAGAAAAATCCTGGAATGTTTTCATCAAAAACCTTCATTTCTTTTCCACTGAAGAAAGAA
The DNA here is from genome assembly GCA_036326025.1 of Chrosomus eos. Classification (NCBI taxonomy): domain Eukaryota; kingdom Metazoa; phylum Chordata; class Actinopteri; order Cypriniformes; family Leuciscidae; genus Chrosomus; species Chrosomus eos. The sequence continues at coordinate 3,036,756 of CM070827.1, forward strand.
AGACATGGACATCTTGGATGACATGGGGGTGAGTAAATTATCCGCAAAAGTTTTTTTTTAAGTGAACTAATCCTTAAAATCCATACAAATGCATGTTTTTGCAACCCAGGCTCATGAAAACTATGTGGCAAAATTTCTGAAAACATGATATTCACTACATTTAAAGATGATGTTGTTTATATTTGATACCATTTTTTTTCCCCACCAGAATTTAGATTGTGAATAGATTTCCAGGAACTAATTATACTTGCCAAACAAGGACACACAACTTCCATCCTTACATTTGACTCCTCTCTTTTCCAGCTCTCCCCAGATCTATGGCCTTGTGAACAGGGTGATTATCACCTGATTGACCCTGAGGTCAGTCGAAGCTTTTGAGCGGGTTCCCTCTCTTACCTGAGTGCCGAATGAATAAAAGATTGTACAAGGTCTCCTTATAGAATACAGATGAATCTGCGTCACCCGTATACGCTTCCTCATCAGTTTACCAACCTCCACTATTGGCTAAAATGAAGGAATGCTGGCCAGAGCCATTTACTCATCACAGGTTTATTTTGCACTGATGAAACCAATGTGACTTGTGTTGATGAAAGTGAATTCAATCTTTTCCGGCGCCTTACAACATGAGTGTTGTTGATTGCGCTGAAAACTTTTGTAAAACCTGAGCTCCCTGCAAATTGCTTTTCTGGATTGTGACTGTTGCATTCAGTGACATATTTCAGTTCAATTAATTGGGTCACTAAACTTCACTGTCAGAAGATTGGTTGTCCAAATCAGAGTACTGTAGGTTTTTATAAATCCTGATGCATAAATGGTGCACGCGCGTTAAAGGAACAGTATGTAGGATTTTTCGCCATGCACCAGGGGTCGCTAACCTCTTACAATAACAAAGGCGTATATTGATGACGTATATTCCGCATTAAGCTGAATTATGGATCTTGTCGTCAAGCTGATGGATGTTTTATGGATGAGTGAAAACACTGATGTTTTTAACATGACTGTGGTGAAGCAGGAGCGATTGCTAGACGTACACCAGCGCCAGTCCCGCGGATATAAAGGAATAAGGACATTTCATTCTACCCAACTACACGCAAGTGCTGAATTAATACTCATACAGGTCAGTTTATTAGAGGAATGAAGCTTGAGGTAACGCAGCGCTGTTTCACTCGCTCTAACAGTTACACTATCACACTAAACGCATTTGAGTGTGTTGAATGTTGTTAGTTGAGTTGTTTGTTGGCTGTATGAGACTAAGTAAGCTAGATCAACATTAGAATAACATACAGATCATATTCTAACATTTCATCATGTTGAAATAAATAACATTGATTACCGTATATACCCGAATATAAGACGACCCTGAATATAAGACGACCCCCCCCCATTTTCCAGACTTATTTTTGGGGGAAAGAGACTTTTGTGGAAAAAATCTGGTTTTCAACAGAAAATAATTTTATTTGAAAATTCTAGTGATAATTAAAACATTTTAACACCATTCATTAAATATTTGGATTAATTTGTCACAAAATAAAGTGCACTCTGTTAATGAGTTGAAGAGAGAAATGAGAGAAATGAATGAATGAATGAACGAGTGACAAAAATGAATAACCTTTTCACAAAAATGCAATAATTATGTAGGCCTATCTATGTATGTTTGCAATTGTGGATAGGGTGGCCTTATGTCCGGATTTCGGCCGGACAGTCCGGATTTGTCCGCGGAATGCATCCAAAACGAGCATATTTCTCTTCTTATGAAGCGCACCGCTCCACACTACCTTGTGTTGGCGCCCTCTACTGTTTCTCCCTGCTTTCTCCCTTTTCCCCCGTGATTTTGTCTATATCGCGAATATAAGACGACCCCCCATTTTTCATCCTATTTTTAGGACAAAAACCTTGTCTTATATTCGGGTATATACGGTAGTTTTATGTACATTTGCTCACCTGTCTAATAAAGTACATGAACACTTGCGTCTCTGTCGAGTGGAAGTTAGTCGTGGACGTGGAGCTCTCGGCATCTCGAAACATCAAAAAGAGACTCAAAAAGTCTGCTTGCCATGATCCATAATGTTTGAACAAAACAACAACAGCGTGAGCATCCTGCTAGGCATAACCCAGTTGTCAACGTCTGTCGCCATTGTTACTATTGCAGTACGAGGTCAAACCTGGCGGAAACCGAGGGTAACGCGGATATGACACCATTGATTTTCGGATATGACACCATGGGATATTGTAAGTAATCAACTAAACAAAATGTATAACATTGGCCTAGTGGTTTTTGGATATTCTACTGCAAAAATCCTGCATATTGTACCTTTAAAAGCCCCTTTTGTGCTTTTATGTTCACAGCAGTATCCGATTTTCTAAGCTAGCTGACAATATGAAGCATGCACAGCCACACAGGAGCTTGTGAAAGTACATGAGGTGAAGAAAAACAAGTCCACTACAGTCCTGGCCATTAGCCTAGTCATAAAATCTAACATGATAGCGCGATATAATGAGACGACGACATCAGTGGTCCAGTCTGCATCAGATCTCAACATTTTCAGTTCTGCATGGATTAACGCCAAGTTAGCCCTGAAACAAAAGAGGTGTTTGCCTCAGGTAATTTCCTTGCAGTTTCTTTCAGGAGCTTCACAACTGCAAACCCTCAGGCTTTGGCACTGCAAGCCAAGGAACATGTTTCTCATTATCAACAAAAACAAAACCGAGAAACCATATGTCAAAACAAGCAGGCTTTTTGTTCGTCTAAACAGTTCTGACAGAGCAACCACGACAAATGGAGGAGAAAAGAGGAGGGAACTGTTAATTGAGATAAATGCACTGCATAGAGCTAAAGAGGTCCAGCATTGCTTTTTAAGAGAATTGAATTACTCTGCACTGAGATGTATGGCTTTTATAGCAGATCCGAAATAAACTTTTTATTAAGTTTTTAAAATAAGTTTTATTTTTATACAAGTTGGTAAAACACATGGCTGAAATGTGTTTTAGATGAGTCTTAAATATTAAATTAATGCTTTCAAAAATATCTTAAATAACAAAAACAAAACAAAAAAACAACCTTGTTTGAAGAGCCATCTGCTGAAAATAAGTGCCATATATTTTTTTTTTTCGTTTTGAAAGTGTCATAAAGCAGCCAGTTACATTAATTAGTCTAACAACCAGTCCCCAATCTCCAAGCAAAATATTAATTTTTAATCACAAACTGTCAAGGGTATTTTGGTTATACAGTGCATTTTATATTCTGTAAAATGTTTACAATACATTTAAACCAAATAAGTAGCCTATGCCACACGCAAACATAAAATCACTGAAATAACTGTCTAAGATATTGTGACAGACCTATTATGATCTGTAAACGGTAAAATGAAAAGCGTCATATTCACAAATCTGCAGGTTTCTGAAAAGCATTCCACCTGTCAATCATTTTACGCGTTCACAATCCATATATGGGAAGCCGGAAACTGTGTAAACAATAAAACATATGAAACATAAAACAATGCTCTTCTTTTTTAAAAGAAGACAGGAGCTGTGTCTGAAATCGCTCACTCGTTCACTCCTTGACTAATCCCTATATAGTGAATGGCAGTTGAGTGCACTATATCTGCAAGGAGTGAACGAAATGAAGTGAGTGAATTCGGACGCTGACGTTTACACTGTGCGTCGGAGAGTTAGAGCTGTCGCAGAAAAGGCTTCGTCACACGTACTGATAAAACTCATTTTATCTTACGTTACTTACTTTATAAAATAATATTAACAACGATAACAATCATAATGACTTTATTTTGTAATTATATATACCTTAGTGCCAGCTTTGTAGTTTCGTCGACTGAAATTGTGACTCTCACGCTCACAGATGACGTGGTCCTTGAGCGCCCTCAGGCGACCGTTATTATATTCGAATGAATACGCTTCCTAACGACCATAACGGATATTTTTAAATCATCCACCAAATTATCATCTCTCCCTTTACAGTTTAACGAGTTAACAATGCCACAAATTATAAAAACACATAAGTAAAACACATTAAATTGTGTTAATGCCTAAATAATATATTTTAATAAAAAAAAAACGATATAAATATAATTTATTTTTACAATTCATCTATATAATATTGTCTCAATGTTTTAATATGTTATATTCAAGTAATGATTAATAGAAAAATAAAATTAGCAGGAATAAGAAAGCTGTAATGTAATCTCTGGTTTAAATTTTCTCTCTCAGTTCTCTCCGCATTGGATTGTGGGAAATAGTGCTTCAGCAAGTGTACATCGAATGTACACTCAAATTCAGAGAGGATTGTGGGTAAAAGTAGGGAATGAATGTAGGGAATGATGTCGTTCACTCAGAATTCGGACACCACTACAAAATGGCCGACACCCGATTTAGTGCACTATATAGTGGATAGGGAGCGATTTCAGACACAGCTAGGGAAAACAAAACAGGGCATTGCTAACATCACATCCAGTCAGCCAGCTCCGTTTCTCGTAACAAGCGCGGGTAAAGCTTCGTTCTCTGTCACTTGCCTGCTGCTGGATGTGTAAATCTGGTTGTTCCGGTCCGAGATCCTTAATCTTTTTTTTTTCTTCAAGCGAAAGTCTTGAGAAAGGGTTTTTTTTTTGTAAATAAATAACAGAATTTGGATTAACTGCTGCCATTGCGTAATAAAAAGTGATCAGCCTAGTAGCAAACAAGGTTATTTCCTGCCGCGTACAGTTGAGTGACAGGTGACGAGAACCAATCAGATTGGATCAAATAACATGTATCCAATTATGATTGGCCAGGGACGCAACGACTTGCGCCCCGAGGAGGATCTTTAAGAAACCAATCAGAGACCAGCTTCAGGGGCTCGTTCTTCGTACGTCGCTAACTCAGTTAGCTGGATTTGATTGTTGACGATTTGCCATGATCTTGGATTGTTTGGTTCTTTGAAGCTCATCCTAGACTTGCTGTCATAGCAACAGGTGCGCTAGCTTGAACCTGCTCGCGAGCAGGCTTATTTCATGTAAACAGGATTAGATCGCGGCTTCATAAGCGCAGGTGATACGAGAAGTCTTTTAACGCAGCGCGATAGTGTACTTTTTGAGAGATATAATTAAATAATAATAACTAGGGGTTTTTTTGTGGCATTTCCAAGCCAGTTTAGGTTGTAGGCTAGCAGGTTTTTTTTTTTTTTTTTTTTTTTTTTTTTTGCCAACGCAGGTATATTATAATTTTTAATGAAGATCATGCAATCATGAACATGCCGATTAATATGACACAGATATGTCCCTCAGGCTTCACTAATGTGATTGGTCAATAGACTGCACACATGTTCCCATCAAGGCCTCTATGAAGGGGATTTTGTGTACAGAAAGGGAGATCACAATGTAAATGTGCAGCCAAGTTACTATTACAATTCTTAATATTCCAGATTAGTAATATTATATTAAATTTTAAAAAAGGCAGTTGACAGACTAAAATCTCTAGATGGCGTGTGACTATTCATATTACTAATGTGGAAGCACAGAGACATTCACATTTATGCACATTACTTGAACATGGTAAGGAAAAATATAAATATCAAGCTCACTGTATTATGTAAATGTAAAATGTAAATGTATGTACATACACAGTTACAATGCAGCTCTAGCCAGGACAAGTTCACACAATGAAATGAACTTTGGCCAACTAAAGGGAAGATTTCAGTGTCTGAAAAGCCTGAGTGTTGCACCTGACAGGACCTGTGACATTACATGTGCCATATTACACAACATTGCCAACAACAGAAAAAGAAGGGGAAAAAAGGTTTAATTAAGCCTAAATGTTTAATAAAAGACAAGACACATTTGCTTAGTTCATTGAGTCTTATTTCAATAGTTCTTTGTAAAGAAAAGCCAGTCATTCAATCATCTTTTGCCTGCAATAAGAGATATTATGCAAGGTCAGCAATAGTACTCTGTGTGAAATAGTGTATTTTACTCTGAAGTTTATTTTGAAGCAACTCTATTTCTAGTGCAATTTCTTTCTTTAAGTAGTCAAGTTCTATTTCTCCCCCTGATTTTTGTTTTTTTCAAAATACTCTATTTTCTGTTGAAGACTCATAGGGAATGAATTTCACCCTGTGTCATTTGTCAAATTGTCACACATGCCTCATGCAACAAATAAAAAGGAAAAGTTACACTGCCCACACCTGTATCACTGCGTTGTGCAGACTCTTCTGTAGGCCTTTCTGTACATGTGGACTGATGTCAGAAATAATAGACATAGGCACAAGTATAAATCAATTAAAATTATTTATGTATTTGCAGGTAGTCTACTTCCTCCAAAGGACAGTCATCTGAGAAGGTTTCTTCACTATCCAGTGCAATGTGATTAATAACTCATGGCAAAATATTTTCACATTAACATAAGTTTATCAGTTTTTTACTTTCACAAGTCAAAGCAATTTATCATTACTCAAGATTTAACAGTTGAAATGACTATACCAGCCAATATGCATTATAGGCCTACTTAATTTAATGCAGCAACAAATTATTTCACAGTGTACTTTCCATCTCATTTACCAGTAATGAAGGTGTTGCTGCTACTGGTCCCTGGATGTGTGTCTGGAAGAGCTGAACCCAGGGATGCCCTCCACAACAACAGGTCAATTCACACTAAACCCAGGGGTCAGCTCTTCTGCCAGGGTGCAGGAGCATCTGTTTCTTGGTTGCTTTTATAAACAGACAATCATTTATTTAACAGTGCCTTTTTGAAAGAGACTAGTAGGCCTATAAGGCCTAGTAAAAATTACCATTACGTAGAAGATTTTTGTACTTCACTTTCATCATGTTCACTATAGTGTGGTGACTCTGACATGACAATGAACAAAGTAATTATGAAATTATTAAAATAGAAAAAAAAAAAAAAAGTTATTAAAACATCTAACATGGCCACCACAAACGCATTTAATTCATCTGCTACTTTTGCCAGCCCTCTCTCCTGGCTTTTGCACACTTAGAAGTGTTCCCTGGCGTTTTAATTAAAGACTCAAAATCGGCATAGGCCTAACCTTCTCTTTCTCTGCTTGGGAGAAAAACTGGGCGTGTTCTTTGGCCATGCTGAACAGCCAATAGCAGCGTCGCTGATCACTGTTTCTGCTATCGATACATATCCCCTTTTAAACCAACGCGTGAACGCGCAGTTATCTCAGATAACTCAATCCAGCGATACTAATCATAAACAACAGGAGTGTTCGAAGAACCCACTTAGCCGGATCATGATTAGCCCGATGATATTATCTTGGATGTCTCATTTGATCTCGGATGTTTTAAGCAACGTACGAAGAACGAGCCCCAGGTCACATGTTGCCCGAGAGTTTGTGTACTCACATAGACACCCATTGTCCGGCGTCCCTCGCCCATAAAACGTATTGAAAAACATAGTAAATAGTTAATCAATTAAAGACAGTTTTTATTCAATTCTGAGGCTCTTACTACCAGCCGGCATATGAGTAAACTATTTTTTATTTGATTACTATTTCATTTTAATATAATGTTTTTACACATGTTCATTTCGGAAATGTTGATGGGGCGCCCCAGCGCCCCCTATGGACATGCCGCCACTGAGTAGGAGGACAAAAAAGCGACGGACACACGAGAAAAGGTACATTGGTAAAGCTTTTCAGCGCTGGAAGAAGAACTGAGAGCTGCAAAGCGCTTGAAAACAGACGTCGATACGCTTAACAGGTAAATAAACTGCTTGGACTCGGTTGTAGAAAAAGAGGGCGTGTCTAAAGTCTAGCGGAAGTTCTTGAACGTAACATCGCTTTCAGTACCTGACAATCCATTGAATCAAAACAGCACTTACAGTACTTTTCTGAGTCCAGAGAGCTTTCCTAGACCACCAGGCCCGAGACACTAAGCTTTTATAGACCTTTATAGTCTATACTTTTAGTTTTTCCTTCAATCTGCCCACACACTTTAACCATGAACCACTGGGACAAGAGTTGAGCTTTCAATTCCAGCCTTTCTGTCAGTTTTAAATAACAAGCTGGCCTCAACAAATGGAAACCCCTCAACTTGCATTTATTCCCTTGCCTTTGCACTGTCCTTACACAAAATCCCATTTAAAAAAAAAAAAAGGCGAAAAAAGTTGCATTGGAAAATAATTGACTGCAAATAAACGGGTGACCAAGGTTGCAGAGCCCATAAAATAAATTGACGAGGGTAAAAAGCATGTTACTTTTCTGTTGCCTTGGTCCTTGTGATGAATTATATAGATCCGCAATTTCCACAGGCAAAGACAAGCCCAATAAACCTCATAATAACATGCAGGGTTAACAGAGCTGTTGTTTTTACCTAGCCAGCCATGGTCATAAATATGCGCTTAAACTAGCTGAAGATGGGTATGCGTGTGGTATATTTATGGGCTTTTGTATTCGCTTTATGGCTGTCTGTTAAGTTTATATTTTCCTAAGCTCTATGGCAAATCAATAGTCACATATTGAAAGCATAGATCTTTGGAATAACTCGCTGAATCTCTTCTGAAATGTGAATGTGTGACAAATTTCATTACAGTTTCAATAATGAAAACAGCAGGGTTGTTGATTCGGGGAAGCGAATCGTTCATCAGGATGCGTTTGTGAGAGACAAACAAGACTTAAAGGGTTTTTCACCCAAAAATGAAAATTATGCCATCATTTATTCACCCTCAAGTCATTTTAGGTGTATATGACTTTCTTCTTTTATCCAAACACAATCTGAGTTATATAAAAAAGTTCTATAAAATAATCTCTGAGTTAATGAAGGCATTCTGAAGCGAAAATATCCATATTTATAACTTTATAAACTATAATCACTGCCTTCCGGTAATGGCCGTACATGAGTCTAAATCTGGTGAAAGAATGACCTCTGACCCGACGCATGACCTCTGACCCAACACATGACCTCTGATCCGACGCATGACGAGTGACCTCTGACCCGACGCATGACAAATGACTTCTGATCCGACGCATGACCTCTGACCCAACACATGACCTCTGATCCGACGCATGACGAGTGACCTCTGACCCGACGCATGACAAATGACTTCTGATCCGACGCATGACCTCTGACCCAACGCATGACCTCTGATCCGACGCATGACGAGTGACCTCTGACTCGACGCATGACCTCTGACCCGACGCATGATGAGTGACCTCTGACCCAACGCATGACGAGTGACCTCTGACCCGACGCATGACCTCTTATCCGACGCATGACCTCTGATCCGACGTATGACGAGTGACCTCTGACCTGACACATGACCTCTGATACGACACATGACGAGTGACCTCTGACCCGACGCATGACCTCTGACCCGACTCATGACAAGTGACCTCTGACCCGACACATGACCTCTGACCCGACGCATGACCTCTGACCCAACACATGACCTCTGATCCGACGCATAACGAGTGACCTCTGACCCGACGCATGACAAATTACTTCTGATCCGACGCATGACCTCTGACCCAACGCATGACCTCTGATCCGACGCATGACGAGTGACCCCTGACTCGACGCATGACCTCTGACCCGACGCATGATGAGTGACCTCTGACCCAACGCATGACGAGTGACCTCTGACCCGACGCATGACCTCTTATCCGACGCATGACCTCTGATCCGACGTATGACGAGTGACCTCTGACCTGACACATGACCTCTGATACGACACATGACGAGTGACCTCTGACCCGACGCATGACCTCTGACCCGACTCATGACAAGTGACCTCTGACCCGACACATGACCTCTGACCCGACTCATGACGAGTGACCTCTGATCCGACGCATGACGAGTGACCTCTGACCTGACACATGACCTCTGACCCAACGCATGACGAGTGACCTCTGACCTGACACATGACCTCTGATACGACTCATGACAAGTGACCTCTGACCCGACACATGACCTCTGACCCGACTCATGACGAGTGACCTCTGATCCGACGCATGACGAGTGACCTCTGACCCGACGCATGACCTCTGACCCGACTCATGACGAGTGACCTCTGATCCGACGCATGACGAGTGACCTCTGACCTGACACATGACCTCTGACCCGACACATGACCTCTGACCCGACTCATGACGAGTGACCTCTGACCCGACTCATGACGAGTGACCTCTGACCCGACGCATGACCTCTGACCCGACTCATGACGAGTGACCTCTGATCCGACGCATGACGAGTGACCTCTGACCTGACACATGACCTCTGACCCAACGCATGACGAGTGACCTCTGATCCGACGCATGACGAGTGACCTCTGACCTGACACATGACCTCTGACCCAACGCATGACGAGTGACCTCTGACCCGACTCATGACGAGTGACCTCTGACCCGACGCATGACCTCTGACCCGACGCATGACCTCTGACCCGACGCATGACCTCTGACCCGACTCATGACAAGTGACCTTTGACCCGACACATGACCTCTGACCCGACTCATGACGAGTGACCTCTGATCCGACGCATGACGAGTGACCTCTGACCTGACACATGACCTCTGACCCGACACATGACGAGTGACCTCTGACCCGACGCATGACGAGTGACCTCTGACCCGACGCATGATGGTTTAGGAGTAGCGTAAGCTCAGATGAGAGTCGACGCCTTTCCGGTTCAAACAACAAACTCAAGCTCCTCCCACATCTCTTTAAAAACGGTAGTTTCAGACGTCTATTTCGAGACTGGTGTTTTGTTTTGCTCGATCATGAGCTTCCGCGTTCACCAATACGTCATGCGTCGGGTCAGAGGTCACTCTTCAAGATCTCGACTCGCGGACGGCTATTACCGGCGATTATAGTTTATAAAGTTATGAATATGGACATTTTTCTTACACATTGCTTTGCTTCAGAAGGCCTTTATTAACCCCCTGGAGTCTTATAGATTACTGTTATTATTATGGATGGATGCGCTTCTTTGGGCTTCAAAATCTCAGCTACCATTCACTCCCATTATAAAGCTGGGAAGAGCCAGGATATTTTTTAATATAACTCTGATTGTGTTTGGCTGAAATAAGAAAGGCATACACCAAGTATGGCTAGAGGGTGAGTAAATTATGGGATACTTTTAATTTTTGAGTGAATAACCCTTTAAGCTTTTTACAGTGATCCTGAAGACGTGTCTGATCCGCTGATAATAAACAATGGTGAGTATGAGTGTGTATTTAGAAAGGCAGCAGGACTGGGAGACGTGTTTATTTACTCAAGCGACGTGTGTATATTTGGCTCGGTCGGGTTGTTCTCTCTGTGTGCTTCTGCTTCAGGACCCTGCTGATAATACAGGGCTGCCCTGACACTGCCCGATGAAAAGTGACCCCCGAGAAACACTGCAAACACCATGCTGTGACCAATTTAAAACACAGAGGCAGTCTCTAAAAACACAAGACACACACAAACTGATAGTGTTTCTAGGATTGTAGTCTGTCGTTTTTCTTGGAGTAAACCTCAATATTGGCTTCTTTTTTTTTTTTTTTTTTTACAGCATATGCATGGACCCTTAAAAGAAGGTGATTGTCTCACATGATAATACTATAGGTATGGTACTTATGACCCTAAAAATCATACAGTATATGTGATATTACAAGAATACTGTGGTATGTTATTGTAATACAAGAATCCATGTTATGGCCCAAACATTTTGTACACTTAAAAAACGAATTAAGGTATTTTCTTTATATACATATATATTTTTTTAGGTATTAAAGAAATATGGTAGAAGCACGCCTTTTGAGAAAGTATTTATAATCAATAAAGGAAAATATATTAGTTTGAGGTCAGTAAGAAGTTTTTGAAAGAAGTCTCTTGTACTCACCAAGACTGCAATTATTTGACCAAAAATACAATTAAAGAAGTGAAATATGATTAAAATTTAAAACAACAGTTTTTAATTTTGTATAGATTGTAAAATGCAATTTATTCCAGTGATCAAAGCTGAATTTTCAGCATCATTACTCACATGATCTTTCAGAAATCAGTATAATATGATGATTTGCTGCTCAATAATTTATTATTTGTCAATATCAACAGCATTAATTTTAAATATACTTTTCTGCAACATTATAATTCTCTTTATTTTCACTTTTGATACATTTTAAGGCATCTATGTTGAATAAAAAGAACAAATCCTACTGACCCCAAACTTGTGAACAAGAGAGTATGTGTTTCAAAGTATAAGACAAAATCTGTTTCGACATGTTTTGGTTTTTAAATGTCAGTATAGTTAATGAGTTGAACTACACCTGTAGTAAGTCTGCTTGGACACCTGTGTGAATTTGATGAAATCAAGTCCAAGAACGTTTATTGGAGAAAACGTTATATTGCATATAAAAGCTCATAGTTTTGACAGTGCTGTGGCAGTACACCAGTACAGTGATGATATAAAATGGCGATACTGAACGATTAATACGTGCATATGCTTAAAAATGTGATTTTGATGACGAATTAAGCCCATAAAAATCACAGACTTAAAGTGACCAGAAAAGCATCACTTTATTTAGCAGATAACTGGATATTTTGTTATCCGAGACCTGAAATTCACACATTATAAGTGCACATTTAATGCGCCTAAATACAGTGCCTGTTAAACGAATGCTTTCTAAAAATATCCTTCTTAAAAATGGCAGAAGCACCGAAAGCTCATCAGCATCGGTTTGCAAACGTCTCCTGTCACGCCTTTGTCTTGAGTCGAGCCTGTCAATATAATGCGATGATTTTATTAATGCATCTAAAACCTGTTGCCCACATGTTACATATATGTGAACTCCATCCTCAAATCAAAACCAGCTGGTGCTGTGACCGTTAAAAAAGTGAGCTGAATAGTAGTACAGTTGTCTACGCCGGAGAGAATAATATGTTTATTATACTGCCAATGGAGTGCTATTGCCAGGAAATACATAATATATACAGTACAGCGATGTATAGGAATATATTACTCATCCCTAGTGTGGTGTGGGCCTCCACAGGTAATGGATCCAGCACATGGGTTACTTTGGACACACTCCTGCGTCCCTTCATCACAGATTGAGCGATGAAGCTCTGACTGTAAGTGCATTACAGACCCGACTCTCCATCTAAGATCCCGGATTTAGTCCTTTCAGAAGAGCTTTTCTTTCCCTCCTAAACATTGCTCATTTATTTCAGCTGCTGTCCTGTGAGGAAACATAGGAACATGCCAATGAGCAATGTGATTAGGCTCGACCCAGCCTGTTATTTTTGCGTCCGTGCCAGTGTATATAAAAGCACTGCTTGTACATTATATGCTTAGAGCTCAGCGTCTGTGACAAGGGAAAAAATGTAGGATAGGGTGTGTTATAGCCACTGTTGCATTTTAATGATTTGGGCTTTTCTCCACCGCCGGGACTCATGTACTCTAAAAAATGCTGGGTTGTTTTAACCCAATATTGGGTCAAATATGGACAAACTCAAACATTGGGTTAAAAAAGTACCCAATGGCTGGGTTTGTCCATTTTTGAACTCAAACACATCAGAGGTTGCTATTCATTTCAGAAGTTTCGCCTAGAAAACAATAATAATAAAAAAAGAACAAACAAGACAATATACATAAAACAACAATTTTTAACCCAATGTCTGTCCATATTTGACCCGACATTGGGTTAAAACAACCCAGCATTTTTTAGAGTGTGACTTCACACTGACAGACACTATATCTAAACTCTCATTATGTCCTTTTTTTGTTTTTTACATATTGTCTTTATTGCATGCTGTAATTTTAGCAGTTGTGCGTTTTTTTGTGCACATTTAAGTATTTTTTTAAGTTTGATACTTAATCACGTTTTAGCAACCGCAAACATTTTAAGAGGCAATATTTCAGCCGTATGTCTAAAAAAATCTATCGTTGATGCAAAGCGCTGGTTGAGACGTAATGCACCGTCGTTACTCAACGGTGAAAAGAAAAAATAAAGTGCAAGCGAGATCAAAAACACATGAATGAATGAATCAATTTATTACAATCTCAATTCTGGGGCTGATTGCAATCAGATGATGTCGTATACGTTTCAGTTGATTGCTTTATATGTATCGTTCTGGTCTGAGCTCAAGTTAGAGCCTATCATGATGTTTTGTGTATATTATTGGGTGTAGTGTGCAATAATCGCTGTGTATTATCGTAACTCTGTGGACAAATCAGGGCTCGAGAGAGGAGTCAGTGGAGAGTGCTTGTGTTAAAATGCATTCACTGAATCATGGAGAAATTACTGGAAAGTAAATAAACTGAGCCACTGAATTGTCACCTGTCACTTTCTTCCTTTATGTAACATATAAACACAGAGACTTTCTACTGTACTTCATGAAGGACTAACATTGTGACATAAATAACTCCAGCCGTAACATCAACTGTTCACTGGCACTTTTAGTTGGATTTTCCAAGCTTTAAAGTGTGTGTGTGTGTGTGTGTGTGTGTGTGTGTGTGGTGTGTGTGTGTGTGTGTGTGGTGTGTGTGTCAGGTTTGATTTACATTTTGGGACCAAATGTGAGTAAAGGCAAAAAAAAAATATATATATATAAATATGGGGTGAACTGCAATATATCGCAATGAAAATTAGAAAACTGATGTTTGTTGAAGGTTAGGTTTAAGAACGTAAATTATCTTTACAAAATTATTATAATTTTATTTATATTCTAAATAATATGTATTAAATTGAATAATATATAATCTAAAAATATAATCAATGTAATCAATGTAAAAAGCAAACAAAAAATATAACTCAATGGACAAACCCTCATAATGCCAATATACACAGTACAATATGTGTGTGTGTGTGTGTGGTGTGTATGTTTGCATTCGTGTGTGTGTGTGTGTGTGTGGATGTGTGTATGTTTGCTTTTCTGTGTGTTGTGAGTGTGTTATGTGTATGTGTGAGAGAATGTGTGTTTGTGTGTTTCTGTGTGTGTTAGTTTGCAGTGTGTTAATGTGTATGTGTGTTTATGTCTATGGTGTATGTGTGTGTGTGTGTGTTGCATGCGTGTTTGCACATTGGGGTGGTGTGTGTGTGTGTGTGTGTGTTTGCGTGCGCATGTGTTGTGCATATGTGTGCGTGCCGTGAGTGTGTGTGTTGTGTGTGTGTGTGTGTGTTTGCGTGCGCATGTGTGTGCATGTATATGTGTTTGACTGTGCGTGCACGTGTGTGTGTGTGTGTGTGTGTTTAGCAGGTTGCCTTATAGTTGAAGTGTAATTAGGAGCCTGTTTTTGTGGCTCCTGTTGAGGCAGAAATGATCCCCTGATTTTTACAGCATCATCACATGTGTTCATAATTTAACAAAACAATAGAAAACACTGTACACTTTAACGTATGAAAAATGCAACGTAGAATTAGCCTAATTTCCCTGCTTCTCTCAGGAGACCCCTGGAGCTTCTGTGTGATATTTTTGAAAGGATTTCTACTTAATACACTGTATGTGATTATTTATTTTGTCTAGATCAGAAGATGATAACGGCATTTATTCATTTATATCTGCCATTCACTTCAGGCGACTGCTTTTATTACACTCGTCTGGTTCATTCAGGAACATAATGCTTATGATGCACGACTATAATCACTGTCAATTTTAACTCGCTTCCATTTAATATGCCGTGAATACGTTTTTCTAGGAAGTATTAGTCAAGTCACCTTTATTTATACAGCGCTTTTTACAATACAGATTGTTTCAAAGCAGCTTTACAGAGATAACAGGAAAATAATGCAACAAAGTTTGTTTTTGCCGTACAGCAGATCTATAATATTTTAATTTCTTCAATGTAAAGCATTGGAAACATAATGTTTTGAAACATAATCTATTTGGTATTTGGAGTAGAATCAAGCATAGTCAGATTTATATAATTAATTTTATTCTTTTAATGGCAAAATTTTATGTTCATAAATGCAAAATCTCCTGTAAAATAACGCATTTTACTTCATTCAGGAAAGAAATTGAGATTTATATTGATTCACTCTGATTTTCTATGAAGCAAAAAGCAATTAAAACATTGAAAATTTGTAATTGCTTTAATATCTTCATATAAATTAGCAATAGCCACCTAGTGTGAATGTCTTTGTTATATCTATGATGTATGTCAATGTATACACAAGTGTTGTACAAATTTTTGTTGATGATAAAAAAAATAAAAAATAAAAAATAAGAGGTGCAGTGCAGTGTTTTGTCCACACGGGGGTGCTATAAATACTCTAGTGTTTGACAAGCTCTCTAGTGTAAGACTAGAGGTCTCTGTTCTCAGCAGATCTGGGGTCAGTCTAACTCAACAGATGGGTCATGCCTTACTGACTCTCGAGCTGGTAATCTGAGCGGACAGAAGCACAGCAGGCCCAGACACACTACTAGACTATTTGTTACAGACTCTACAGAATTGGGTAGAGTTGCTAACCCTGCTGGAGGCGTTCTGATGTGGAGACAAAATGATTATTGGCTGGTTAGCTTTTGTTTCTTTTGGCTGTGGGCTGTTCTTATAATATTTGGTTAATGCTGAATCGGTCTAAACTTAATGTTAACTGTCTACCGAAGGCCACATACAGTGGATAACGTCTTTTTATCGAAAACCCTGCCTCTAAGGAGTGTGTAATTCGCTGGAATAAAGAATTAATCAGATTTCGTAGCAAATGAAAGTAAATGAGCCAATGGCGTTGTCGTTTCCGGGACAAATGGAACGGTTTCGGACCACACCGTTCCTCTGGGATTTATTGCACATGCACTGAATCTCACTGTCTGTGTTTTTCCCCTTTTTTTGGAAGAACCAAAATAGAATTTTCCTTCAGTTCTTCAACTCAAGTTTTCTGAGGCAAACTCTCTCTGTTTT